>LIEC01012430.1:5512-59846 GCA_001925005.1 Drosera capensis
GGGGAGAGAGAAGATTGAGTCTTCGTTGATTATGAGGAAGTGATGGGATCCGAAGCTGGAAAAGTTGTAAATGACAAGTTTGATGGGAACACCTTTGGGTTCTGAAAGATGCAGATTGAAGAAATTGCGCATTGTGTACAATTCATGTGGGTTGGGAAAGAAACCAGATTCGATGAATCAGGAGGAGTGGGAGTTATTTAATCGGCAGGCCCTGTGTACAATTCATTTATGATGTGTGCGAAGACAACGAGGGATCTGATGAAGGCCTTGGTGGACACCTACGAGATGCCAACGACATCGAATAAGGTGTACTTGATGCGACGTCTATTCGACCTGAAGATATCTGAAGGTACTTCTGGTGTGAACCATGTGAATGACTTAATTTGATCATGTGTTCAATTAGATTGTACGAAGATCACGTTCTAGGATAAAGTTCGAGCGTTGATTTTGCTATCGTCTTTATCAAAAACTTGGAACGCAACTATGGCTGTTGCAAGTAGTTTTTCTGTATCAACACAACTAAAGTTTGTGGGGGTTCGTGATTTGATTTTGAGCGAAAATGTTTGTAGGAGAGAATCAAGACCCGACCCTGGAGTACCTTTGTCTGTTAACAATAGAGGAAGAACATGTCAGCGACAGGACAAGAGTATTAGAAGTAGATCGAAGAGTAGGTCTCCTACGAATTTAACCTGTTGTAGTTGTGGAAAGAAGGGGCATCTGTGAAGGAATGTAAGGAGAAGTCTCTTGATGACAATATCAGTGTTCGTGTCATATAAATATAAAGAAGCATTGATTCTTAAAGATGATAGTCATATGAAAACTTGGGTCGTACATAGATTCTGGAACATCATTTCATTCAACCTGACAGAAGAAGTGGATGCCAAATTACATATCTAGATACTATGTTGGATATTTTCTTGTTAGTGTCCTATATTTCTGATACTTAAACCCCTTATAATCTTGTCGCATTGTTTCAAAGGGACTTTGCAACGACGATAACGCCATGTGTCTGACAGATATTAGACCGATAATCTTAGGGCATTATAGTTAATATATTAATCCTACGAATAATACTTGAACTTATATTTGAAAAATAAGGAACAAAAGCTAAATTACCTGAAACTGTATCGTCGTCTGGTCAACTAAAGGAATGTCCCCTATAGACTTCCCCGCCAAAATGGCCTCTACCACGCCCGGGACATCAAACTTCTTATGAGTCCAAGATCTTTCTCTTCAAAGCCGTCTTCTATTTAAAACAAAATATAAATTTTAAAATGATAAGAATTTTTTGTCCTTAATGTAAATAACATGCATCAACCTAAAATTAAGTAAATTGAACAAAATTTAAAATAAAAACTTGCTATTCTTTTTTCGATGACGACACATAAGACACTGCCCTGAGTGTGTGTCGTGTTCCCCTTTGTCTGATTCTCGCTGTAGCTCGTAAGGGCTCCCACTGGACACTCTGAAATCTACCATCAATGAGAGTAATACGAGCTTTGTAGAAGATATCTTGGACACGTCGTTTCAATGTGTCCTCCCAAATAGCGCGTACCTGACGATCAAAACAAGGATCCCAAGTACACTAAGCCTCCAAAATGGACATTAGCAAATAAATATAATTAGTACAGTTAGAGATATCAAAATTTAAATAGAGATATATAAAACTGATTTAACATTCATACTGAGAACCAACCAAACATACGATCTCACGTCTGAAGAGGAACCTGTGAATAGGCAGTCCACAATGCCTCGTAAAAAGCTGTGAATGAGATACTGTCTGTCCTCACAACATCATTATCATAAAACCTACAAAAAAATATCCAAGTACATATATGCAAAATACTACGTCGAAATTACTGATGTATAAGTATATTATATATATGAGAATTAAAAAATGTGTGAATGAAAATAATTTTACCATTGAATATCTGGATGCAAAAGAGAACTAGGATCGACATTCGAAAGTCATGCTGGCTCCATCATACAAAGGAGATTGAGAGGCATCCATCATGTTAAAATAATGTTTAGATTCAGGAAGCGGATCATCACCATATGCTCTTTCATCTGCAGCCTCTGTTTCATCATAATATTCAGCCAGTAATGCATCAACCAACACATCCTCATAATCGTGAGGATGTTGAAACACATTTGACGAACCATCAACTTTTGCTTGGAACACATTAGACGATCCACCAACTTCTACTTGTGGATTTTGTCCCCATGTTTTCCCATGATACACCCAAACAAAATAATTTTTTGTGGAACCCTTACTGAGAAGATGAAGGCTCAAAGTATCAACTATTTGAAATTTGTCATTCTTACAAGGACATCTTCAATGTCCTGGAAAACGACCTTAGTCGTGTTGAAGAGCAACCTTAACAAACTCGTCAACACCTTCGACAAGAAGATTGCTCAAGTGGCGACCTTCCAGTCGCTCATACATCCATGAACGATACAACTCCATATCGATTAAACTTCTACGTTCAAATAATTTATACAAGTCGAATCATATTATTTTTGTAACATAACATGAGTCAATGCTACAAAAAGAACTCATCATAAGCAATTTTGATGGATGTTTTCAAGCTTAGACAAAATCCTACAGTACACGTATAGACTTAAGCGGATCTTCCATTTTGTTCTTTTTAAAATATGTACATTATTTCACATACATTATTCATGTGCTTGTCATCTAGCTCATATTGGAAATTAGAGAAGGTACCAACCTTTTGTACAATGGCATCTTTAATTACTTATAATGACCTGTAACATGGATGATATCACACTAATTTATCAAAATTTAAGGGTAATAGTTGTAAACTATACTATGATCATATCTGAAACAGGGAACATGAAATGAGAAAAAGCAAAGTCAAATGCATAGTTTTGTATGATTCTATGTCCCTTGAGAACTTTGCATTCATGCTAATTGAAGTTGTTTTGACTCGATATAATGATCACATCTGATAATAAGAATGCAATCGAACTCATATATAACGATTCTTCTAATTCAACATAAGCTATATACTGTAATAGATGGACTACACCTTTAGGAGTACGTTGAAACTTAATCTAGATTTTGACTCGAAAGTGTAACATTTCAACCGAGTAGAGTTGCTTAATATACGGAATCAAACAATAACTCAATTCTATTTTGATAATAGTAACAAGTTTTAATCCAGTATTCAACTTCGACAAACCCTAAACCAAAAACCCACATCCTTGCCCGTACACCACCCTCATCCCCTAACTCACCGCAATCCGCGGATCATCGTTCTACAACAAACACCAGTTCACATCCACATCACAGATCTACACTAAACAATAATATATTTCATGCACAGTCTCAAATCATGACCGAGGGAGTTAGAAGGGGGTTGGGTCACCTCGTGTGAGGGAGGAAGAAGGAAAGGCTGGCGACAGGCTGTGGCGGCGAGATGGCGGAGGCGGTAGGTTGGGGCGGTACTCTGGTGGCGGGCGCGAGAAAGGGAGAGGAAGGTGGGGCGGCGGGCGACGTCGGGCGATGGCGAGGCTGGCGGGCGGCGCGAGGATTTGGGATGATACGTTAAATGGTGAGAGGATTTGGCTTCGAGCTGGTTATACCTGGATCTAAAAACGGCGACAGATTTTCGTCACTATATTACTTTTAAATTTTTCAAAATATTAGCGACGGATTTCCCAATTCGTAACTAAATTAATTTTTTTTTATTTTCCTAATTAATATTAACGTAATTTTTTTTCTTGTTTTTTATGATGGAATCTGTCGTTAAATATCAATTAAAAGTTTTAAAATTTTTATCAAAGTATAGACTTTGATTCTATGACGGATCTATACCAAAAATTATTCTACTTTAATAATTTTATCCACCAAATCCGTCAATAAATTGAATAAAATATAAATTTTTAAGTTTAATTTTATTATTATGTGAGTTATAATACTTCATATATCTACCATGATCATCCAAATATCATATTTTATATGTTTTATGTTGTGGTTTTTAACTTTAACGAATTATAAAGAGTTTAGAAACCTTATTTAGTATACTTGATTATAATGTCGTCAAATATAACATAGAAATATAAAAAAATAAAAAACCTATAAGTTATCTTCTCTTAGTGTAAGGATTCCAAAGCTATTTTCAAACATTAAGAATCAAACGTATTATGAAGTAAATTTCCATAATAGTGTGAAAGAAATTTAAGATTTGAGAAGGATTCTGTTGCAAAAATTGTTAAAATATAATTATTGTGACGGATTTCGTAACCAACATGTTTATCCGCTTTAATTTTGTGACGGATTTCGTCGCAAATGTATATATTTCATAACTTTGCAAATTTTTATGAAGGATAAATTAATTAGATTTTGTGACTAATCCGTAGCCAAATAATTTCCCACTTAAATTTTACGACGGAATCCGTCGTTATTTAGTTTTTCAAAAAAAAAAATAAATTCAGTTAGCCGCTAAGTTTCTCAATTTTAGCGACAAAATTTGACTTTTTATAGCAATTTTTTTCTATGTTACTTTTAACGGATTTGTCGCAACTTTTCCAATTTTTGTGAGAGATTTTTCCCGTAGCTAAATTATTATTTTTTTGTAGTGTTTATAATATACTAGTATATAATCCGCAAAAATATTATAATCTTATATGTGGAGTATTTATATATAAATTGGTTATTGGTTGCTAATTAAAACTGCTTATCTTAATATCGTCAATATTTTTATTTGCCACGTACAAAATTATTTCGATTTAATCAAGAATATTTAATTTATTATCGAAATATATACGATCCATTCTACCTATATATTAAATCTTGTAAAATGTTTTCACCTAAAAAAAAATAGAAGTAACTTTTATTGCATAATGAATGGTTATGTTTCCATCTTATCAATGATTAAATTCATGAACTTAATTGATGAAACGAAATGAATAGATAATAAATATTGAAAAAAATTGAATGACTTTTTCCACTTTTCAATGATGTTTTAAATAATATAATGTGAAAAATTGATTTTTTTTTTATTCAAGGTCAATCACTTGTATGGAACAAATTAATGTAAAAAGAATTTTATTAAATTAATTTCTAACTTATTTAGAAATTTCATTTAAGTTTGATAATATTGTCAAATATTTTCATAAAATTTCTTGTTGATAAACAATATAAATATACATATCTTCTATAATATAAATCTGTATAAAATTATCATGATATTCTCAAATAACACCTCATTATATGCTTAAAATGTGTTTTTTTTAATCCTTGATTTTACTTCGTTTTTTTTTCTTTTCTAAAATTATGACATTTATCACATTATTCAAATCATTTCATGAATCAATCAAATTGTTATAGAGAGTGATATAAATTTTTTTATCTCTTTATTTTCTCTTTGGCAAAAGGTTTTGACATTTGTTGTAAAATAGTTTCAATTGATATCGTTTTCTTGCGATAATTAAGACTAGCGATAAAAAAATTTATACACATGTTTTTTTTTCATATATATAAAAAGTTTTAATAATATCTATGAACTATATCAGAGATAATATGAAAAGTTTTATTCTTTTCATAATGATTGATTATCATTAAACATATAGGGGATAAAATAAACATTGAATTCATTAATGACATATCATAACATGACATATCATGATATCGTTCTTTGAATTTATAATATATATATAATACGAAAAAAAGGACGTAAAATATTTTTAGGCAAGATAACTAAAGACATTCGTGAAAATGTTATAAACAACATCGATCATCGTCAATTTTGCTTATGGATATTATCACTTATATGTGTACATTGTGCTCACACGTATATACGAAAATAAGATTTGCATATTTATAGACTATTTTGAACCGTTTAATTTCATAACTTTTGTTTTCAATGATTGAAAAGTTGGAATGATTCCATCTTTAGTAATTATGTTTCAAAGGAATAGATGATCATGTTATGAATGTCTTTAACTATCTGGAGTAAAAACACTTTAATCCTTTCAATCCCATTCCGATATATATATTCTACAGTCACGAGCAAGCTCAACAGATATACTTACTTTGGGAGCTAAGCCCTATTATTAAGAAAAGGGGTTAAGGTGTTTTGGGGCTGTGTCCATCTAAACCTACGTTGGCATCGATTTCATCGGTTACAGCAGGGTCTATTTATGCTATGATATCTAGTCCGATTGGTCGTAATACAACGAGGTTCCTGTAGCAAAGTCAGATCGTAAGAGATGTGAATACTAGAATCTAGTAGAGGTGCATGTGTACGAGATATAGTAACTGGTGGATAGTAGGTGGTATTGGAATAGCTGAATGGGGAGGGAAGCCTGCTTTGGACTAGCGACTTGCTCCCCGGTTAGAAGAAGCACGAACGAGCACTGCTCAAGTTCGCACTACGTCAGTCTCACTCAGCAAGGCAAACACATAGAAGTAATGAAACGAAGTGGGCACAACCACATCAAAAAAGGCGAGCAAGGAACTTCTTTTAGTGACAGATGCAAGCCGTTACTTACAGTAGAGAAGAAAGGAAGAAGATAATTGGATGAGAAAGCCTGCTATCCACCTATGATGAAACTGCTCCTGTGACACCAAAGAAATTTGTTAATTCCTCGTCCATTAGTAATCGTAGAAGATGAGGAAGGATATAGGAATAGCATGCAAGCTAGGGCTTAGAACTCTTAGAAAGCACTCAAAGCCTTCTCTTTCTTTTGTTGCACAACCTTCTCAAAGAAAGGGTCAGCGGTATCTGTATCGCTTAGCTGATGGGCTGAGTCTAGTCGCTGACGACACACAACAAGAAGAAAAATAGTAGGCGAATTCCATTTGAGGTCCTTGAGGACGACACCAAACTCAGGACAATTCTCAAAAAAATTTACAATACAAAGGCCACTTTCCAATTACACATTTCACAATGGGAAGCTAAGAATGGTCCTCCAATTTATTATCTGATGCCACGATCTCACAGGCAATCCTGTCTGAGAAGTGAAAACTTCAGAAATGGTTAGCACCTTTGGTTCTTTGGCGGCTGATCTACTAAATACACCAGAGAAGGTGAGCCAAACATTATCCTAATGACGAGTAATACCTGCTGCCATCTAAATCAACATCATGTGAAAGTGTCCTTCTGAATGATCCCTTGGGTAAAAGGAATTTGATTCATGACAAGTAAAAGCAAAAAGATGGAATAACTTCATGGATAGGCATCTGGTGATACTTTCTCACTGATAGTAGAACCAAATTGTGGGCCACCCTTCCTGTAAGCCGCAAGATATTCCACCGGATAACCCCTTAACTTGTGGGGAGCGATATCAAGATCGGAAAATGTCAATGCTGCAAGATCATAACCAAATATCAAATAAGCATGATAACAAGACCTATCTAAATAGTGAAGCATGAGTTTATGGTGAAAGGCAGGAAAATGGTACAATGCTCTAAATTGCATCACTCACCATTTTCTGAAACGAGAGTATCTTGTCTGAGCACATGAATCTCATCAAGATTGAAGATATTTGGAGTGGGTAAAGGAAATGGGACTTTCTTCAGAAATATTTCTCTTGGAGAGGCAAGGATCTGAATACATGAAGTAACCTCTGTTACATGAATAACCACCACAAACCCAATATGTGATGCATTTGATATCAATCAGTTATAGGTATACATTTACAAGAAAGGAGCAATTTCTTGGTTGGTACTTAGGCCCCTGTACTTCACTTCAAAATGTTGGTTGTCTTAAGCACGAACATAACTTTCATGACATGATCATGAGGACATTAGAAAACTATCTCTATGATAGACTATCGTGATTTCCTTCAGTAATTTTATTTCATAGAAGAGTAACAAGCAAGAAGTCATTACATTGTCTTATGCTGTGATTGAATACTAAACGACGACTCATGTGACTACTGAACAGTCGAGCGAATCTGGCTTGGGGCATTTTTATGTGAATTTGAGTTCAAAGACTCGAGTACTTGCTAGTAATTTTGTGATAGTCAATCCACAATACTTATTTCTCGCAATTTAGGGTTGCATGAAAGGACAAGAACATTGAAGTGGATTGTGAGTTTGTGAAGATCATGAGAAAAAATTTTTACTTTTTACTTTTGTACACTCATTCAAAGGAGCAGCTGACAAGCAAAATAGATTTTATGTACAGTGTTGGCCAATATTTATGCTCAACTAAACTACCACCTATGTGAATATAAGCCGTATCATGACATACACATAAATCAGTTCAATTAGAAATTTTGCTTGGACATTTCAAAAAAAAACTGAAGAAATTGTTTGCAAATCACACACGTGCAGCCTGCACGCCCCTATTCGCATGCGAAGACGAACGTTGGCACACACGTACCCGTAGTGCGTGCACACACGTATACATACAATCTGGTATTAAACAGCATCAACCAATCAAAACCATAAAATAAGTTACAGAAAGAAAGATAGAAAGGAAGGAAGGAAAAACCTTAAAATAAAACAAAAACAAGTCTAAACTCCAAACATCTGTATTAAAAAATCTCAAGGGCTTATGAACACTTCAAAAATAAATAACATCTTGAAAATACAACAAAACCAAGTCTAAACTCTAACATCTGTATTAAAAAATCTCACGGGCCTTTGAACATCTTATAAACACTTCTAAAAGGTCAAGCTAATTGACATCTTGAAACTAGGAAGCTTCAGCAGTTCAGCGTGACCCATATTCTCCAATATGACCAGCAGTGTTAAAGATATCATAGCAATTGATAGGAGATACTGGTATACAGCACTGGGAACGTTTCCATTGTATGCCGAGATTCACATGTTGACAAATACCCATGATCCCCTATTTAGGGAAAAAAATTACAACATTTTGTACCAACCTAAAAGTACTTTTGTCCAAAGCTCAAAGAAAAAGAGACAGGTCGTTGACCAACTATCAAAGAACGCCTAGTAGTCTGCCATCAGCGATCAGTAGCGTTTTGCAGTAATCCTTTTCCGACAAGATTTATACCTCAAAATATTATCTAAGAGCTGATCTTTTCAAATGGATACCATTGTGTCTATTGTGTCCTCAATTTCTACACTAGCCCTTTTCATATAAATATGGAGGGTCTCTGTAAAATAGTATTCAATACTTCTAGAGGCCGCAAAAGATAAAATGGTAGTACATTGAGCATGGCCCTCCGGGATGGATAATCTCCTTCCTACTTCCAAAGAATTGACATACGAGATCTTAACAAACCTCAAAAAGACTACTGATGAGCTTGTCTCAACAAGAATCTGGGCATGCAGGTACTTGGCCCCTGCGGATCATGATGTAGGAGAATATCTTTTTACAAGGTCTGCTACTTGCTAGTATCCATCGCTTAGAGTTTGATTCTGTCTCAACAAGAATCTGGGCATGCAGGCACTTGGCCCCTGCGGATCATGATGTAGGAAAATATCTTTTAATAAGGTGTGCTACTTGCTAGTATCCATCGCTTAGAGTTTGATTAACATTAAAAAATGAAAAACACAATTGAAAAATGAAACCCCTGGACAATTCAAGGTGAGAGAGACAGTGAAGCCACTTTCACAAACGTTCAGCTTTCTTCTAAAACATTGGGCATTTGACTCTTCGCATCATAAATCTACAGGACCCTAGGGTCACAAACTGATACATACGCCTAACTCGTGAAAGTGCAAAATGTCAATGAAGAATACCATAGCGATTGTAAGTATAGACTCGTGAAAAAGGAAAAGAAAGAGTGGATATAAAATTCTAGGTTTACCTCAGCAATGGAAAATGGAACTTTCACGTAGTGCGGATATTCACGGATTGTGTCATACATAAGTTCTGCCTGTGTTTGGAGAGCAACTTCAGTAACAAGCCACCCAACTGGCCAACCATGGGAAGATCAACCATTAGGATTAAAAGTAGAGACATACCAGCTCGCGAATGGTGAAGACCTCTGGTCCACCGAGTTCATATATTTTTCCCATGCTACTACCATCGTCTTTCAAGGCAGCAACAATTGCGGCCGCAACATCAACAACATATACAGGTTGTATTCTACATATCAAAGAGGCCAAGCACATACAAATAAGAAAAACAGAACTGGAAAAAAGATAACTATTTAGTTTTTATGTCCTTTCTCCATATCAACTGAGGGTCTACTGGCAGTAGTAAGTGGTAACCGAGGCATACCTGGTGGATCCATCACCAATTAGAGGAAGGAAGCTATAATTTTTTGCGAAATGTGCCCATCGGTTTAAAATCCTATCTTCTGTGCCAATCATTGTTGACGGCCTCATAATTGTAGACTGCACAATACAAAATATATGTGATTTGCAACAAAATCATCATTGCTGTGAAACCAAATCTTCAAAAGCTTGAGATAGATATTGACCCATGTAGAACGCTCACAATATCATTTGTATCCTAACGCTATTCCTTAAATATATATATATATACATGCTCTGCATAAGCGTTCAAAGAGGGCACTGTATTGGCCCGCCACATGCCAAGCGTAAAGCTGTCAATCTCACCACAACATAACACATGGGGGTAGCAAGATTGAATTCATAAGCACATGTTGTACCTATTGTGAAACATGTAAAACCAGCTTAACCGAGAATCCAACTTGTGTTAGAAAGACCAACAGAAATATTTGTATCTTAACAATCACCACAAAGATACAAAAGCGAACCTGCTTGACGGAACATAAGACACACAAGAAATTGCTAGTTCATGTCAAAATGTCAACAAGGAATCATGTTTTAGGTAACATATGGGCTCCCGGCATGTGTACAGTAATTTTTCCTTGGTGTATAGGAGTTTATAGTTTGCATACTGAAAATTGACAAGCGGGTAGAGTAATTTACAATTTAGTACAGTCTACCATATCAACAACAACAACAAAATTATCATAGACAAGGTCTGGGAAGGGTAGGATGTACGTATCCTTACCCATGGTACCCCTGTGTACCATGATCAAATCATCAAATTATCATATACAACTATCAAAATGTAGCACACAAGGACTAAACCACTGTTCACTATAAACAAATTGCAGTATACTGCAGCTAACTGACTGCGGTCACTGCAGCCTCATATTTCCCTTTCACTATATTTACAAGAAGTTTATGTGTACTACCACATCTAGAATCCATATAGAGGTGTTCTTTGCAAAGCCAGCCAACTTCAACACCACCATAAACTCTTAATAAATCTATCAATCTGCAGAATATTGTAAATGCACATTTCAGTGAAATGGTGTATCCATCATGTATGAATACGTGCAAGTAGCCATATAATTTCTCTTCAGCTACACCTCTCTACTTAGGCAAGAGCTTTTATGTGCACAAATCAACTTATCATAAAGTCAAAGAAAACAATCATAGGTTCCTCCATCTCTAACCCCTGACCACACTCAAATCGAAGCTCTAGAGCCCTTCCGACCTTTGTCTTTCCCTCTTTCTCACAACTTAACCATCAGTTTTCAACAGCTCGGGATGAAGATGGTGAGCGGACGAACCCCTTGGTACGATTAGATCAGTATTAGGAAAATGATTTTTCACAAAAAAGAAAAAAAGAGATAAAAAGAACAATTACCAATTATATCAACTTAAACTAGTTATCAAAGGGGGAAACATACTCCAAGCTATTCACAAATATCATCCTCTTTATGACACATAACTTGACCAACATCCTTTGAAAATAAAACAACTGTAACTCATCCAACTATAAATCAACTAGACTACGAGTCACTATGAATCAAGATAAGAACTTGCTAGCTTAAAATCATCTTAGCAAGGTAATTTAACAGTTAAAACCACATTAGAAAGTTCCCGATTGACTTTAGACTAGACAAATCATTGAAAAATAATGTCCATTTTCAAAGATCAGGTCGAACCTTTAGCAGTTCAAACAAGCCGTAGTGACAGAAATTAGGAACCACCCATCAAGAAAAAGGACAAAGATTTCATTGTCGAGTTCGAATGCATTATCATCCAGAGTTGAGTATGGGTTTACAGTCGAGCAAATTCAGGTAGTTTGACAGCAGTGATAGGTAGTTCGACCCATGAACAGAGTGAGAGTTGGTTGTGCTATTTTATCACCACTAATACGGATTCATCATTCTTTAGAGAAAATGGACGCATCATTAATAAAGACAAACAAACTTCCAGAAGCAGAAGAGAATAGAATTCACTGAAATCCACCGAAAACAGGGAATAACACACAAGTTGTCAAAGAAGGTAGACTGCAGGCACCACAAAGAGGCCTATCCAGCATTTAGCTCCTAGGTGCTAGGTTTAGGTGAGTTTTCAGGAGCATCCAAAAGAAGAAACGACAATCCCAAGCACTGGAAATATAACTATATCCAAAACATTATGAAGCTAAAACTGAAAGCTATAGCAAAAATAAAATGGAAAGTCATAAACAACAAATGATTGATGACAGTCATATCAGAAACTACAACACTAACCAATGAGCATGTAAATACCTAGTTCACCCAAAATAAAAAACCGATAAAACAGAAATTGAGGTACCACACTACCGAGTAGTACAGTAACAGATGGAGATGCATATGGAAACAAAGATCACTCTACATGGGAGATTTCCACTTGGGATGAGCAGAACAAGAAAAAGTATCAGCAATTCACAATTGAGGATAAAAAAATCAGCAATCTAAAAACTGTTGCTTACCTCTGGCAGCTCTCTTAGAATAGCTTCCTCGGCTGCAGCTTTAGCTCTAAGCAGTCTAGACGGGGACGTTGAAGATGCCCCCAAGCATGACACTTGTACAAATCTCATGATACCACCATGTTCTTTTGCAATCTGTGCAACATTATCATGAGAATGATGGCTGAAATGGGCATATTAAGTTTTATAGCCTTTAGCAAATGTGAAACATGAACCAACACTAAGTGTAAGCCAATTCAAAATAAATCAGAATATCTCACTCTCAAACTTATAACTGCTTAAAATGAACAAGATCTGACAGAAGTGATGGAGGCAAAAAAATAATAATAAAGCAGCTCAGGTCCATAGAAGCAAAGTCGCACAATTAATGATATGGTGACCCCACCAGTGAGTTACAACTTTTAAATATCGAATTGGGACTAGTGCCGAAGTCTAGAAAATGTTAGCATGTAACTCATCAATATGTAGGCATTATTAAAGCCTTATGGCCCTACCCTCGGTCATAATGAGTTACGCAAAGAACATGATGTGTGTTTCAAAATTAGCTTCTGCAAAAACTTGCATGGACCTCGATCAATTGTTTGATGAAGAGCATGATGTAGTAAGCATTGACAGCAAATTTATGAAAGAACGACCAATATTCAGAAACTTGTCAAAAATTTAATCACAATTAATGGGAGTATGATACTTACTAAAGCAAGCTGTTCTGCCATATGATGATTTACTTCCTCGAAACTGTAATTCCTTGTCTCATATTCCCTTCCTGCCAGAAGTAAAATCATGAAACAACACATAACTAGAATAGTGAAAGATTTAGCCCACAGAGAAAAGTAATACCAATAAGATTGATAACGACATTTGCCTTTGCCATGGCTGCTTTGATTGAATTCTCATCTCTTGGGTTGTATTTCATTGGCACAATCTACATAACTTCGATACCATTAGATTACACAATAAGCAGGCATTAGAATTACACTACCATAAATATACCACTGCACCTGCCCCAGATCGCCCATCAATTTAAGATGTCGAGGAGAATCCTCAGAACCTCTAAAAGGAACAAGCACTTGAGATCCCATTTTAGCTGCAGCATATAAAAATGACCAAAATTAACCATCAAAATAATGGACAGCTATGCCACTAAGGCAGACAACCATGGAAAATAGTTGAGGCAGTCGCTATACAAATCAACATTCATGACAATAAGCAGCACTAAACTAACCAAGTTGTTGCACAAGATATCTTCCAAGAAAGCCAGTAGCTCCAAATACAGTTGCGATAATACCACTGCAACAGTAATGCCAACAATTTTAATGTGAAATACATTTCGAGGAATATTCAAGAAACTAAGGGTGTAGCTTTTTCTTAATATTCTATTCTATTATAAAAGAGAACAGAGCTTTGTCTCATAAGCTGGCCAGTAGTCCGAGCTTCTTCTATGCGGGCAGCATAACCTAAAAATTACAATTCATTTTTACTTTTTACATTTGGAATTTATATTATATATATTCTAAATTCAGAGAGTCATCCCATGATATATCATTCTATATTAATATTTATATATCAATCAATTCAATTATTATTGAGGAGTTCAACCGTAATTTTACTTTCAATACATTTAATAATCAACATTAGTAATTATAAAAAAAGAAAAAAACCTTTTAATATTTCCTTTTTTGTAGTTTATAGTCATCCCATGGTATGCCATCCCATGGGATGCTATGATATATCATCCTATATCAATATCTATATATCAACGAAAATGTGTGATTTAAAATCAAGTAAAATGACTGATTTTATATCATAAAAGATTTAGAAAAATTCGATAACAGTGATTTTGTTAAACAAAATCTTCCTGAAATTCTTTCCTTTTATGTATAAATCAGCGATGTTGGTTGATTTTAAATCAGTCATATATTTTCGATATATCAATCAATTTAATTATTATTGAGGGGTGCAATCGTAATTTCACTTTCAATATATTTAATAATCAACATTAATAATCAATATCAATATATATATTCTTCATTAAGAGTACCATCCCATAGTATATCATCTCATGGGATGCCAAGGTATGTCAAGACAATACTTTTACATTGCTGAAACAAACATACTTATGATATAAGGGCCGGTGCATAGAGAGCACAGTGTGTACAACAAGTGACCAACGAGTTCCTTAACTAAAAGTGCATGATTCAATATTAAGCACTATGCCCTTACATGTGAATTCCATCGATGGTGGAAAATGAGAATAGTAATCAGAGGGGAAAATGGGCAGATCGAAGAAAAGAGGAAAGACGTGACAATGAAAGAGTTGGATTTTACCATTAAGTTTTTAAAGGAGAATATAAAGATATATTAAGGCTATCAGTATCCTTTCAAGCTTAGGAATTGCAAGAACAAAAGATGTGGATGGTGTTATAGCCAATTAAAGCAATGAAAACTAGATCTAATGCAAGAAACTGCTTTGTACTAAAGTGATTGTCATCATCCAAGGGTATACACTATACACTGATCATCTCCAACCTCCAAACAACTGAACTTCCTTGAACTCTTAGTTCAAAAGCAACTACTATCTTGACAGCCTATGCCACCTTATAACTATCATTTTCAAGTACTATTGACAACTCGTAGTATTCAACCAATGGTTTTCTATAATGCACAAATCTGATGAGTTTTTAATGCTATGAAGAATCCCAATAGCCAAACGAGAGCCAACACCAGAGAAACATGTTTCAAAGCCTTAGCAAGTCTAGTATGATATTGTGCGCACCCGTCGTCATGTTGACGCAAGGAAGTCACCTTGGGTTTGCATCCAGTACTACCAGGTTGACACACCCGCCATGGCAAGGTAAAAACACCTTCACATAGCAAATAGCATACACTCTTCGTGACTAATTATCCAGCATTGCATAGTGGATACACTAGAGCAACACTTTAATCTGAAACCGAAAGAATAGAATCTCAAAAAATGGACAAGGGTGGGAATGAAAATCAGTCTATTGGGCAAACTTGTCAAGGCAGCTCCCATCCCAACCCGTTATTGTCACGAACAGTCTAGGGGAACCAGCCTGTTGCGACGCCTTTTAATATTAATTGTCCACAGGAAGCTACATGACTTGGCTCATAAACGAGTAACGGCAATGCAATTACTCAAGAAAAACAAAAATTGTTAACAATATTTCACATGACGAATGCAAGAATGTTCTACATTCATCATTTCAAAACATTAACCTACATAAATAAATGTTAAAATTACATGAAAAGCAGAATGCAATTCACCTCACAGACGATCTTCCACCAGTCCCCTTGCGAAGAACGTAGCCGGAACCTCTCGAAGCAAGAGTAGATCCATACCTCGGATAATCAAGACCATAACCTGCACCCCAAAGATCAACTAACATCAATAGAAATCTACAACATTGAGCACTAAAAACCCCTAAAATGAAAGCCGATGTAGCGCCGATCCGCCTAGAGATGCCCACAAAGGGGGAAAAAATGGCGATTCCAGGTGAGAGGAAAAGAACTCGCCGACGTCGGAGATCGAGAAAGTGGATCCGAGAGATGAAATTGAAGCTGCGGAATTCAACGATTTTCGCCATAATCGAGACGATAGCGCCTGCATCTTTGCTCGCTGAGAAAGGAATGAAAACATATGCGCTACGCGGGCAGAATAGAGACCTTGTACTTCGTCTCACTACCTGTTACCATAGTTTTCTTTTTCTTTTTCCATTCTTTTCTTCCTTTTGTCAAATAAATTTGGGAGAGTTTGAAAATCCCATACATCAAGCAATTCCAAGCCCTAAACTTCAAATCCGGCCTCGAATCCGTCCTATTCATCTTCAGCAAACTCATCTTAACCTTCTCCATCTTACTCCATGGCAACTCCCTCGATCAGACCGTCCTGCTCTTGCTCCATACTCCATATGTCAAGCTCTAACACCTTCATGTATAATACCTTTTTTTGAGGATTATTGAAATTTGATAACCCAAATGCTGTCACAGAAGGGTGTTGAGATGAGTAGGATATTATTGATTTCCGCGTATTTATTTAAAGATAATCATGAACTCGAGAATATTGGGGTTAGGATTTAAATACATTATCAGATTCTTTTTAAGACATGAGTTCGGTGCGTATTTGTTTCTTAGAAGAACGATGATAAACATGTATGGGGCATGCGAGTGTTTGGGGATCTACGATTGGTGTTCGATGAAATATTTAAGAGGAGTGTGGTTGTTTTGGAAGACGATTCAGAGTTGATAGCATGCTTGTTTATCAAAACTTATAACTTGTAATTATTTCCATTATGACAACTTATCTTTGGATTAGATGTAAGCACTATTGTTGTTTTGGTGTTTCTTGACCATATGTATTTGGAATATACCATTGTGGCTACTACCTATTCATTGTATTACAGATACATAGCAACTTGTTTATCTATTCATTTTAATTTAAGTACTATAACTTTTTTTGATTAATGTGTTTATTTTTTCGTGAACTGCATTATTTGTATCATATACTATATCTCGATTGAGTATACTATAAGGTTTTGGTTGCAACCTATGTCATTTGATATTTAGGACGTAAGTGATTAAAATTTCAATGTTTCGTTATTTTGATGCATAACGAAAACAAAACTATATACACAACTCCTAGCTAGTGTACTGCAAATATTAGCTTGTCTACTCTATCCTTGAAGACATATAACACTGAGGATATAATTTTATGCTCGATATGTTAAAAGCTAGAATATGATCTTGGAACATATTGGAAATAATTATATATGTTCAGTAGTTTGTGTTAAACATTGTGTACTTTAAACATTCTAAATAGCCTAAAATAGAATTTGATCCTGGTGGTATTACAATCTTTAAAAAGTTGATACACTAGTATAATATGTGAACTTATAGGTCACAATTTTGAGATATTATATGTAACATCTTTAATATCTAAGAAGTTATAAGTTAGGTAACATCTTGTAAAGTTGATTCATTAGTTTCAATATGTGAACTTATCATCTCTGAAAACTTGATGCATTACAAATATGAATTTACCATTATCTCTATTGAGAAAATATAGTGTCAATATATGCATTAGTCCATTGCATCAAGAGGCTATTTAATATCTAAGAATTTATAGGTAACATCTTTTTTGAAGTTGATGCATTACAAATGTGAACTTACAATCTCAAAGAACATGATGCATTATAAATGTGAACTTAATATCTAATTTGTAGCATCTTTCTTCAACTAAAGCTATAGTTAATGTGTAGGTAAGATCTCTATGATGTTTTTATATAAAGATACTTTTATAACAATAAATTACACACATGTGTATGTTAAATTGATGCACTAAATACACTTCATATGAAGTAACTACAAGTTTATAATAATTTATACTGCATATGTATATTTGTCTCCTTCATGTTTGAGAAAATACAATACATGCATTGCAACCTTTAGTGATTTTGTATCAAGGAGTACTACTTGCACCGATATAAGTACTACAAATTTAGAAATATACACTTTAGTAATCTAATTTTACATTGTAAATGCATTTGATAAAGTGAAAAAATGATCATCATTTCTATTAGATTACAACAATACAAATAAAAATTTACTTTTGAATTAGATTACAACAACAAATTATGTTGGATTATAACAATACAAATTGAAAAATAATCCTGTAATATTTGATCCAATCTATTCGATCTCTCAACTAACTTTCTCCCTCGTTTTCCATAGTCTAATGCCCCGACACTAGCACTAATATGCTGGACACCAATCATTGCGTAACAATCAGGTTTCATATCTTGCAACATCATTTCGTTATTCACGTCTAATGCTTTCTTCGAAAGCCCTTTTGAAGCATAATCCTGAATCATAGCACTTCAACAAACAATATCATTTTCGACTATTCCATCAAACATCTTCCCATACCACATCACCATATTGCTCTCTTGTATTTCGTCGAACACCTTCCGTACTTTCCCTAATCACCCAACTTTCCATTACAAGTATCACAACCCAGTTCCCATATGCATATCCCTATCAAAAACCATCTTCACAACAACCCCATGAACCCCTATTGTAATTCCATGGCCTCCTCGTCGATGCCATCAACACAAACGAGAGTATTGTCGAGTGGTTGAAGAGATTCTTAACTATACTTAATAAGGCCCGAATTTGAGTTCAATTCGATTTGTGTAGAGGAAAGGTAACTCGGTTTAGCTCAACTTGATTTAAGGAGAAAATGCAACAAGGTTTGGTGAAATTGGAGGAAATGCTTTATGAGAGAGTTAATGAAATTGAAGGAAATACAAGACGATGAATTGAATGTGAATGTGTGATATTGATGAGTTGCACAATTGGTTCCCCACGTGATTGTTTAATATTTTTTTTAACATAACCTAATTCAAATCATACATCATATTTTAGATATAAATTGATTACTTTTATTTAAATTTTAACATTTCTAAATGAATTAATGTGAGCGTTTAATCTATATAATACTATTTCTATACATTGATATTGCATACTATTTCTCTGCATTGCATATAATGTAATATTCAAAGTCAATTTTTAGATAAAAATTGATGATATAATTCAAAAGATTAAAGATCCATTTAAAATATCGACTCATAGTATTAAATAGAATTTTCGCATAATTTAGAGATCATTGTGGTTAGATGATTAATAGCTAATTGAAAATATAATCATTGATTCTTTTAATGAAATAATTATATAAAAAATCTTCTATTTTTATTAAAATGATTGATTATGTTCATCTCATAAATAATTTGTACATATGTTGTTAGAATTTTCTTTTTTTGAAAATGGATCTTTAAAAATTCTTAACATTTAATCTCGACTCTTCAACTCGTAATCAAAGACCATAAAATAATTAGATAAAAAAATTTAATTTATAAAATCTACAGGTACAACTTAAAGGAGAGTGAATAATTATTTTAAAATTTCTCAGTGTGATGCAGCGGAATAACGAATTTCAATACACTGATATTTTTTTTGCAAACTATTGAGGTGGTTTGCAACAGAGAATCAAACTTTGAGAGTTTATATCTATTTGCTGTTGTGATTGATTCCTAATAGTTTTAATGGCCCATAACAATGAAAAGAAAATAAAGTACACAGAATTTATATTGGTTTAGACACTCGTTATCAATTGATAACCAAAAGCTTAGTCTAGTCTTCTCTTGTTGACCAATTTAGTCAATTTAAGAGGTGAGCTTATTATCTTTTTGTTTTTGACTTACAAGACAACCCCTTTACAAACTAGCTAACTTGTCAAATGCGAAGAACCTATCCTTACATAGATCCTCACTGGACTCTACTGTAGTTTCTGTTTTTTAGTGTAGACTAGTGAAACCTCTTCTTGAATAATTTTGAATTTGGATTGTTTTTGCACACTTGTACGTTCAATCTCTTATTCAATAGCCTTCTCTACCCTATACTGTTCTTTGAGCTCTTTGATTTTCTTTTATAGATTGAGAGAATAAACCCGTGATTTGTGTACTTGACTTGATCTTGATAGCATGTCACATGTTAACCTTCACTGATATTGATAGCTTGTCTTTTTAAGATTCTCGTACTGTCACTCTGAACCTCAAATCTTTGATTTGATTAATCCTCAGATTTATGCCCTAACCTTATCTCTACTGCACTCCAATTTGCTGTAACTCTGTTTGCACTCAGAACTGTTGAGACCTCGTCTGCACCCAATCATTGCTGTAACCTCGTCTGCTCCTAGATCTAATGCAATCAATGCATTATTGTATTGGCCATTATCTACAAGATCAATCCCACATCCTGAAGCATTTGCATGTCTTTTGTTGCTCATTCATGTCGTACCTACTTAGCCAAAATTCTTTGTAGTGGTGTGCATGTGGTGACCCACACCATGCTCTTCATCTTTGGCCCTCTACTCGATTCTGGTGAGTGTTCTAATGAGGAGTTTGGGGACGGGGGTGGCTAGGCCTGAAATTTTGTTTCATGACCAAGGTTACTTCATTTTTTTTCTTTTCTGATCAAAGGGATCGTGATAGAATAATGGTTGGTAGTTGGTTTTTCAATTATTGGCCTCTGGTTTTGCGAGAATGGTCTCCCATGTTCTCTTTTGACGATGATGTTTTTGAGAGAGCCACATTGTGGATTCAGTTGGTTGGCCTAGATATGTGTTTCTGGGAGAAGGGTATTCTTGATAAAATAGCTAGTAAGGTGGGTTTTCTAATTTGTACGGACCATATGACAGCTTCTAAGGAGAGGATCTCGTATGTATGCATATTACTTGATGTGGATGCTACAAAGGACTTGGTTGAGTCCTTCACTTTTAAGGGCCCTGGGGGGGTTATGATTACTCAATAGGTTCAGTATGATTGGACTCTTGGGAAATATAGGAAATGCCAGCTCTGGGGACATAAAGCTGAGCACTGTCGTACTAAACTTCCTGACATTGTTCCTAAGAAGGTATGGAGGATGAAACAAGCTCCTGCAAAGGAGATTCTAGTGCAACAAGCTATAGCTAAGGAGAATGTTGAGGTGCTTTCTAACCCTCCATGTGAGGTGGGGTTTAGTATCATGTCCGGACGGAGGGCTGCCCCTAGGAGAATTTTGAATGATAATATAGCTTCAGTACCTTACGTATCAGGGCAGGGGTCACATTTTGTTGCTCTGACTGATTTGAATGACAGGGATAACGATGAGCAAGGGAGGGAGGTCTCTAGTTCCTCAGGTATTACTTGATGCTTAATGTATGGAATGTTAGAGCCCTGCACAGGCCTAAAAAACATAGAGAAATATGGTCTTTTATGACTAAGAATAAGCTATGCTTGGTAGTTGCTTTGAGACTTGGGTAAAAGCTTTTAAGTTTCAAAAAATTGCTTCTACTTGTTCTAGAGATTGGGTTGGTTGAATAACTATTATTTTACAAATATGGTCATATTTGGTACATGTGGGATAAAGAGAAAGTGAAGGTGGTGTTCATAGCAGCTTTTGACCAATTTTTGCATATTCATTTAGCTGGTATTACTTTTGAGTTTGATGCTATGGTGACTCTAGTGTATGCGTGGAATACTAAAGTTCAGAGGAGGGCTCTATGAGTAACTTGCTCCAAATAGCAACTTCTTCTCATCATCCTTGGCTAGTGTTAGGTGATTTCAACACTTTCCTCAAATATGGTGAGAAGATTGGCTATTCTGGAGTCTCGATTAATCCTTGTAGTGAGTTTGCAGCATGCGTGTCTGAGGCTGGTCTTGAGGTCCTTAGAGGGATAAGTTTTTTTTTTTTCATGGTATAATCAACAATCTTTAGATTCTTGGATGATGATTAAGCTAGATAGGACCATGGGTAACCCTCTTTGGTTTGAGAAATATGGAAATGCTAATGTGATGTTCAATTCTCCTGGCTTATCAGATCATAATCCCATGATGGTGCATCTTGGGAACCAGTTGACTAGCAGGAAAACTTCTTTCAAGTTCGTTAGCATGTGGACTTTGCTCCCAACCTTCTTTGATACTGTGAAACGTGTTTGGTGTACTTTTATTATGGGTTGCCTTATGTACCGTGTCGTGAAGAAGTTGAAACTTCTAAAGGTTGAATTTAGAAGTTTACATCACCTTTATTGTAGTGACATTAGTGGGAGAGTTGGAGCTGTGAGGGCTAGACTTTTGACCTTGCAGCAAAACCGTAATATGGGTCATATGCAACATATTGAGGAGATTAAAACTATGAGGGCCCAACTGAAGAATCTCTTGATATCTGAGGACTATTATTTCAGGCAACAAGCTAAAGATGCATGGTGTAAGGGCATGGATAGGAACTCGAAGTATTTTCGTGCAGTGATTAAGGGCAGGAGGAGGAGAGTGATGTTGAGTTGTGGAGTCTGATTTGGGCTTCGCTGTTGAATGTGTTTTTTTGGCCCAAGTTGGGTGATGGGCTTTTGGCTCAAGTTGGGTGTTTGGTTATAAATACCCTGTAATTGTAAACCCTAATCATGAGAGTGAAATTCCTTGTGTTGGTGCGGCCGTGGATTAGGTCAAATTGACTGAACCACGTTAAATCTCTGTGTTCATCGTTTCGTTTTATTGTCTTACAATTGCTTGTGTGCGTTTGAGATCTCGATCAATATACCCCAACAAGTGACTGTGAGAAGTTTGATTGATGATAATAGGGAGAGGATATGTGATGAGCATGGTATTTGTTCTGCTGTAGTTTTCTTTCATAAAGACCTTCTTGGGACTAAAAGCTCTAGCTCTTGAATAATTTTACTTGAACGCCCTTTTGTGACACGTCTACAGTCAAAACAACTTGCTAGGCCTTTTACTGCCAGTGATGTAAAAAGGGCTTTGGATAAGATTAAGGATTCTCGTGCTCCTGGTCCTGATGGCTTCTCCTCTGCTTCTTCAAGAGAGCATGGCCTGTAATAGAGGAGAAGGTCACTGTAGCTGTCCTTGGAGTTTTTCAGCAGGGTAAGCTCTTAAAGCAGGTAAATGCAACCTTGGTCTCCTTAGTTACCAAGGTTCCTAATGCTAGTAGGATGGCTGATTTCAGACCTATCTCATGCTGTAATGTTATATATAAGATGATTATGAAGATGCTTGTGGTGAGATTAGGTGATGTGTTGCCTAATATCATTAATAGAGCTCAGTCTGCTTTTGTGAAGGGAAGGAGTATTGGTTATAATGTGTTGATATGCCAAGAACTTCTCGTTGGGTATGATAGGAAGAGTATGTCCCCTAGGGCCCTTATCAAGATCGATATTAAGAAGGCCTAAGATTCTGTGAACTAGAGATTTTTGGCTAATATGTTGACGGCTTTGAAGCTCCCCAAGGTCTTTATCAATTAGGTGATATTATGTGTTTCTTCCCCAATGTTCTCCATTGCTCTGAATGGTATCCACTTATGGTTTCTTCCCTGAGAAAAAAGGATTAAGGCAAGGTGATCCTATTTCTTCTTATTTGTTTGTTGTTGTAATGGAGTATCTGGCTAGAGCTTCAAGAGGATGTTGAGGGCTTCTGGCTTTCACTTTCATCCTAGGTGTAAAAGGTTGGGTATTATGCATATAACCTTTGTTGATGACCTTATGGTTATTTTTTAAGGCTTTTGGGAGTGTAGTTAGTCTTATGAGGTCTTGCTTGGACAATTTTGCTGAGGCATCTGGTCTGAATATCAGTCTTCAAAAAAATAAGTTATACTGCTCTGGTATTGAAAGCTCAGATAAGGAAGTTGTGTCTGGTATCTTGGGAGTGGATGTAGGTATCCTTCCTGTTACATACCTTAGGGTTCCCTTGACATCCAAAAGGGTGAGCATTCAACAATTTTCTTCTTTGGTTGATAAGATTATAGCTGGTATTATGCATTGGAAAGTAAGATTATTATCTTTTGCTGGTCGTTTGCTACTTATATCTTCCTTTCTTGAGAGTATTCAAGTGTATTCGAGTCACATCTTTGTGATTCCTAAAGGGGCCATTGTTGAAGTTAAGAAGAAGTAGGTCATACCTATGGTTTGAGTTGGCTAAGGGGTGTTTTATATCTTCAGTTCCTTAAAGTGACCAGTGCTGTCCAAAAAGGCGGGAGTCTGTTAGGTCCAAGATTCAATCTAGAGGGAGGGTGAATAGATAGATTCAAAATATTTGAATTTATGTAACGGATTTAACTTATTTGAAGTTAACTGTTTTATACACATTACTTGGGTAGTCTGCAGTAAAGACTCAGTGGTCTCAGCAGAGACTTGAAACTTTTATATGTTTATCTCTGGTTGACTGTGATGATAAGTTTCTAACAGTTCTAAAATGAAAACAAGTAAAAGACAAAAAATTTATAATCAGTCTTCTCTTGTCCATAGAGATTTTGGCTTGTTCACTTCATTTGTTACATCTACTAGATCTGGCATCTTTGGAATATGTGGTCCATCTATGATGATGTCATGCATTCTCTCATCTATTGAATCAAGATGTGCAAGCATCTTTAGCTTTCAATGATTAAACTTGTCGAATGAACATGCTGGTGGCTTTCCGCTGTTAGGACATTTAGGTAGCTTTGGTGGAGCCATATTCTCTTTGCAAAATAAACTGTTTGTATATTCTTTGCAGATTTAATTCTAAAAATATAACCTTTTAGTTTCAAAAGTGTTATGGAAAGATAGACTCTCATATCAATTGTTAGGTCCAAAGATTCAACCTAGAGAGGGATGAATAGGTTGATTCAAAATATTGCTTTGGATTGCAAAGGATTTAAAAACTTTGAACACTACCGTTTTATGCAGACTACTGAGGCAATCTACAATAGAGATTCAAACTGTAAAGAACACATGATTTATACTAGTTCATATACTCATTATCAATTGATAATCAAGAGCTTAGTCTAGTCTTTCTTTGATGACCAATTTAGTCAATCCAAAAGATCAGTTCACTATCTTCTTATTTTTGGTTTACAAGATAACCCTTTTTTACAAAGTAGCTAACTTATAAAAAAAAAAAAGGTTGAAGAACCTAGATCCTTTCACATATCCTTTAATGGACTCTGCTGCAGCTTCTGTTCTTCAGTGCAGACTAGTGAACTCTCTTCCTGTTTTCTTCTTGGTTCATCTCACTTGAGTAATCTTTGAATCTCTCATTGTTTTTCAAGCTTCTCTTTCAATCACTTGTTCAACAGCCTTACTCACTGAGCTTCAACGATCCCCTTTTATAGGCCGAGGGAATGAACCCGTGACTTATGTAATGGACCTGATGTGATAGCTTGTCACATGTGAGCCTCAACTAATGTTGATAGTGATAGGAATCTGCAACCCCTCCATTTGTATAGAAATTGATGTAATAAAACTTAGATGTATTAGTTATAATGTAGTTAGTGTGTTTAGGCTAGAAGTCAAGTAGGTAGTTGCAGTCTAGGTTAGATGCTAGTGAGCAGACGGTTGCAGATGTATTGAGATCGTGCAAACCACCAGATGTACACTACTACAGAGGACTTTGGATGAACAACTATTGTATTGATAAACAACAAAAGAATGTCAAAGTCTTCAGGATCTAAAGACTGAGCTTGTAGATAAGGATCAACACAAAATACATCAAGGAGCAACAGAACTGGGTGCAGACCAAAGTTGTAGTAGAGACTGGGTGCAGATTAGGGTTGCAGTATGGGATGCAGATTAGGGTTGCGGGAGAGACTAAGTGTAAACTGCAGGTTACAGCAGACTGAGTGCAGTAGAGGATGGTTGCTAGTGGTTGGGTCAAAGGTCTGAAGTCAGTCAATCGAAGATTTGAGTTAAAGTAGCAACGATACAAATTCTGGAGATAGTGGACTGCCAGCATCAGGAACGAGATGGTGGGGGACATTAGTGGCAAAGTGTCATTTCAGGAATAGTGCGTTGTCTACTTAGGTTTGTTCCTTGAGTCTTTAAAAGGGAACCGATGAGGCTTATTGAGTAGTGTTGTTGAATAAGGATTGAAAGGCAAAAGAGTGCAAAGCAATCAAGATATTCAGAGATTACTCAAGAAAGCCAAATTGTGAAGATATAATTAAAAGTGTCACTAGTATGTAGAAGAACAAACCCTACAACAGAGTCCAGAGCTTGGATCTATGCAAAGCATCTAGGTTTTTTTTGTAAAAACCTAGATGTTGATACTGATACTCACCTCTTGGCTTGACTATCCTGATCACCAAGGGAAGACTGAACTAAGCTCTCGATTATCATTTGATATCGAGTCTCTGAACCAGTATAAATATTGTGTCTATTTATTGTCTTTATTACATTGATATTTAGAATTGCTTCTAACAAATCATCACAGCCAAATAGAGATAAACTCAAAGAGTTATAAATATTTGCTGTAGATTACCAATTATCATCTGTACACTACCTGAGTAGTAAGCATAGAATAGTGGTCTATACAGAACTGGTATTCCACATAAAAAGTTTGAATAAAGTTTAATACAACCTATTCACCCTCTTTAGGTTAAAACTCGAACTTTATAATTGATATCAGAGCCTGACTTTTCAGACTTAAGAGTCCTTGGAAGAAAAGGTCATATATTCTATTTGCAAAGAAGGTACTAATAGTTCATGTGTGTGAAGATCATCATCAACAATGGCACCACCAAAATTCCCCAAATGTCATAACAGTGGAAAACCTTGCTTTTTCGACAAGTTCAATCACTAGAAGTTAAGAATGTTTGCACATCTCAACTCAATTGATGAAACGATGTAAGACATTGTTCTCGAAAGACCAAATGTTCCAATGATGCCAAATCCAAAGGATTCAACAAGAGAAGTACAACGACCAACATCCCTCTGGTCCAGAGAAGATTAGGATCTAGAGATAGTTGGAAGAAAAGCTCTAAATCAAATATTCAAATCCCTGGATGACAACATGTTTGAAATTATGGTTCATACCAAAATATCAAATGAAGCATGAGAGACTTTACTGCTAAGAAATGAAGGAACTAATGAGATCAGAGAAAACAAGAAGAATGTATTGATACAACAATACGAAGTAGTCAACCTTAGGGAAGACTTTTGAAAACAAAGAAGTCAACCTAAAGTTCGTGAGATCTCTTGGTGAAATCTGGAATACAAAGACAACAGCGATAAGAGAATCCAAAGATTTAACAAAAATGCCCCTGGCTCAACTGTATGGTGTTCTACACACCTACAATCTTGAGGTTGAGCAAAAGAAACAGATTATGATGCAAGAAAGAAGACCTTGGTCTTCAAAGCTCAAGAAAGAGTTTTGAAATCCATGACAGAAGAGGAGACCAGTGATACCTCGTCTGTAAGCGAACAAGGTTTATCAGAAGAACTGGCACTGATGGAAAAAAAGTTCAAAAAGCTATTCAAGAAGAGAACCTTTAAAAATAACTTTCTCTCAAAAGCCAAAGATGCAAAAAAGGAAGTCTGCTACAACTGTGGCAGGCCAGGACACTTTGCTGCTCAATGCAGACGACCAACACAAGACTCGTCTACACCAAAGTTCAAGAAGGAACACAACCAAGTCACCTTTGGAAGAAAGAAAAAAGGCAAGGCGTATGCAGTAAAGACATGGAGTGATATAGACTTTGATGATATAGGTTTATGATAGCAAAGCCTATAGGATTCTCAAAGAAGCCAGAAGTAGTGCATACCATTGCAAACGCTGCATACCAACTTATGAAGAAATCTGAAGTGGCAAAAAAGAACGTAATAAGCTAGGCATATCCAATTAGAATAAAACAAACGTAGGAGACAAGAAGAAGACTTGTTCTACAGATATCAAATGAGGAAACAATATCATATCACCCTACTGCAATGTTTTGATTTCTAGGATATTATGCATTAAATGATGCCAAAATTAACCAATGCTTTTTCTCTTATGGATGGGACACAAAATTATTTTTTTGATCTTTATTGGCTTCATGACAGTTGCTAGAATGAAGGGAAGGGAATGAACAACCTTATGTCTTTTTTGTTGGAATCACTTCTTGTTTGAGAAACTTCATCGCATTAGGTAAAATTGTTTTGATTTCAACAACTTGCTGAATTATTCTATGGTGGTTTAGGCTATAGCAATGAATTCTGATTTCTGCTGGATTGGTTTGGGTTTATTTTTTACGTAGGCATCACCTGAAAAGATGTTTAGATTAGTTCGTTGATTGAATAGTGTCCATTTCTTACAATAGCTTGGCTTTACTGTTTAGGCATAGATATGTAGGATTGCGTTACATGGATTTACTTGCATTGACTTCTCACTCTTCCTTACCCAGAAATTGTCGCAACCTAGCATGGTGTTGTTGGTGTTATGCCATACGTGTTTTTGGAAGTCAGTTTGTAAGGCCATGTTGTTAAATCATGAACGCCTTTGATTTTGAGAATTAACTAGTGCTGATGCTTTATGAGGCTAGAACTCACCACATTTACAATTAGAACAAAGAACACGAATATATACCCCGATAGGCTGCACATTTACTGATTGAGTTGAAGACTCATACAATCTGAATCTTCCTTTAAAACATCCTTGTAGTTTTCTTAGTTTATAGTTAGTTTGAGATTGTTATGATGATCTTGTTTTTGGTTTATAGTTGTCCATCTCATCCAACATTTTTCTCTGGAAATGAGTGTGTTTATGGTATTTTGTATATGGAACAGGTTTTCAATTTTCACGCATGGTAAATTAACCCTTGCATATTAGCCTACCTAAAAACTACGAAAAGAAGAAAATTCAATTCTTTCATGTTCTGACTTCTTCATTTGATATTCCAATTCGGAAAATAGGGGTTTGAAAAGTTATAAAGCTTGGCTACCATCAATTTTTGCATGTTAAAGTAGAATATGGAACTTTTCCAATATATATTCTTTTTCCATCACAGAAAAATTGGACACATTTGTCTCACGGAATGAACACTTTCTCTGGTAACATTGCTCCGCATCCTGAATATTGGCGAAATGATTTGCATTGGTTGCGAATAGTTACTATCATTATTGTTTTCAATGGCTATATTAGTCGTGATTATCGTGTTGAAGTTGTTTTGTTTTAGCATTCTTGTTCTATCCATGCTGTATGAAACCTCCTTTATTGTGATTCTTTTGTCTATTTGCAGTTGAATGTGCACAAGATCTACACAGAAAGATCCTGCTCTAGTTATCAACCTTGTGAGGCGAGTGCTTGTTGGCAGATCCTTGCAGGAATTGTCCTGATGATAGTAGCTTTGAAGGTCTCTGGTTTACACCTTAAGTTATGTAAAAGTATAGGAGAACTGTTTTTACTGTCGGGGAATTCATCCATAGTGGAATAGCAATAGGAGCCGATGACACAGCTCAAACAACAATTTGCCAATGGTTCGGCAATAAGCACAAGAAATTGGAAGAGGAAGCTTCTGTTTCTGTTTTTCCCTATTGGTGTGCTTTTCTGTGCCGGGTTATTTTATCGCATGGCTCGCAATACTGCTTTGAGCCGGAAGGAAATATTGGCCAACATGTGTGACGATAGAGCTAGAATGCTACAAGATCAGTTCAACGTGAGCATGAATCATGTGCATGCCCTAGCTATTTTGGTCTCTACGTTTCACCATGGGAAGAATCCATCCGCCCTGGATCAGGTAACGGGATAAAATTGTGATTGCTGGTTTCTTCTTCCCTTATGTAGAATTGTGCGCTTACTTGGAACAATTGGATGGAAATGGTAAATAATCAGTATTTTTTTGTGGGCATCTAACCGCTCTATTTTCATGATCAACCTCATGACAAAAATGAAATCTACAAAGTTCAATAATAATTTTTTCTAGATGTAGTGTCAAATGAGTTTTGTATCAATGAGGTGAAAATTCAATGAGCCTAAGTTTGGACTCACTCCTAAAAACAAATCCCTTAAGCTCTTTCTATGTGTTTAAGCTTCTAAGATACATGGAAGCACTTATTGTTGTGCATCTTTGCAACAATTCACATGGAAGAAAACACGGATCATATCGACGGACGACGCATGAAACACGGGAAAAAGCTTGAGGCATATGTGAAACACATATCCACCTTGACTAAAGTTATCATCTCATATCTCATCAAGATCTTCTCTATCGTCCAACAACCTCCACCTAGAGTTTTAGTAAATCCTAGCCGTCCTCAACTCTTAAGAGTTTTAGACAATGATGAAGCTTTGACACATGAACTAACTTTGTCAATATATCTGCTAGATTCTCTGCAGTAGCAATCTTGATTACCTTCAAAGTAATATCCGATGTCAATATGCTTAATCCTCTCATGATGCATTTGATCATGAGTTAAGTGAATGGGTGAAGAGGTATCACAATGAACTACTGTGCTATCTTGCTTCAAACCCAAGTCTGAAGCCAAATTCCTCAACCAAATAGCTTCCTTCACAACTTATGCAACAACCATGAACTCTGTCTCTGTAGTGCACAAAGCTATAATTTTCTGTTAAGTTGTCTTCCAAGCAACTAGCCCACCATAGAAAGTGAATACATATCCAGATCTCCAACAAAATCTGAATCAGAGAATCCCTCAACACTGTCGTTGCCTCCATCTCCCCTTGCATCGTAGACGAGGTTTAATCCCGATGAACCCTTAAGATATCTATTGATCCACTTCACGGCTTGCCAATGACCTTTACAAGGTCTGCCCAGATAACGACACTGTCTGTGACAAATCGAGTTGAGTGCATACCATAGTGTATATCAAGGAACCAACAACACTCGCATATGACATTGAGGCCATACTTTTTATCTCGTCCTCAGTCTTTGGTGAGAGCTCTAAAGATAGCTTGAAGTGCACCGCCAAGAGAGTACAAACGGATTTGGCATCTTTCATGCTAAAGCGATGTAGAACCTTCTCAATATACTTCTTCTAGCTCAAGGTTAAGACCCCATGCTTCCTATCCCGCTCGATCTCCATGCCTAAGATCTTCTTTGTTGGACCGAGATCCTTCATATCAAACTCACTACTGAGTTGAGCCTTCAACCTGCCAATCATTCCTCTGTCTCTACCATCGATCAACATATCGTCCAGATAAAGAAAAAAAGATATACGAGTCTCCTATCAGGTTGTTGTTGATGATACACACATTGAAGACACTAAAACCTCTTGTACTAAAACCTCACAATCATTGAACAAGGTCTATCAGAAGAACTGGCACTGATGGGAAAGAAGTTCAAAAAGCTATTCAAAAAGAGAACCTTCATAAAGAACTTTCCCTTAAAAACCAAAGATGCAGAAAAGGAAGTCTGCTACGACTGTGGCAGGCCATGACACTTTGCTGCTCAATGCAGACGACCAACACAAGACTCGTCTACACTAAAGTTCAAGAAGGAACACAACAAAGTCACCTTTGGAAGAAAGAAAAAAGGCAAGGCTTTTGCAGTAAAGACATGGAGTGATAGAGATTCTGATGATGAAGATATCATATTAAATGCTCAGCTGTATCTCATGGCCAGAGAAGATGAACAAAAACCAGGTATTTGATCTCTTTGACTCAGAGGCCACTACAGAGGAATTGAAGGAAGCACTTAAAGAAACCTCTGAAAGCTTTATTTCCTTTTTAAAGGAAAATAAAGAAAATCTTAAGCACATTGCAATTCTCGAGGAGAAATGCAATTTAAATGAAGAGACTAGTGTAGTCTAATCAATGCTCAAGATAAACTGAAAGAAGCAAATAAAAAAGTGAAACTTCTCAATGCAGTAATGAAAACACTAATATTGAGAAACACTGAGCTTCAAAAGCAAGTGGATGCTTAGCTCTGCAAAAATTGATTAACACAGGTCAATCCTCCCATGATAAAACTGGGTTGGGATACAATAACTAGTTGAACAACAATGCAGATAAAAAGGTCACTACCAAGGAAGTTAAGCAGTCCACTGCAAAAGTTCTATAGAAAAAGAACATTACCAGTGCAGCAGGTCTGCAGAAGAAGAATGTCTCTGCTACAATACATGTGCACAAGAGCCAACACTCTGCTACACAGACTCTATAAAAGAGCAAAAGCTCAACTGCACAAACAGCACAGAGTAAGAACTGTATGCTCAAGACATCTCTACTGTAAAGTAAGATCTCTACTGCTCAAACTCAAAGGAGTTGGAGCAGATTACCACTACAGGCCAATGACAAATACCATAAAAAGAAGAAGGCAAGGAATTCAAAAAGAGTTCAGAAAAATGCCTTATGGAGCTCAGCATGCACCTAACTACTCAGTATGGAATAATTTTCTAAGAACAACTTGGAAAAAACCATATTTGAGACACACCTGCTTATGTCAAGAGCAGCGAAGTGAGTGGAGCAAACCACTAAAAAGCATAAGACCAAAGATCTACTACTTTGAATGTGGCAAAATTAGGCACAAATCATTTGAATGTTCGAACTCACACAAAAAGATAATTCAATTGTGGATTACAAAAACTAATAAATAAGGACCCAAATGAGTGGGTACCATGTATAAACTCTTGCAGGGAAAGAAAAAGAGCATTTGGTACCTGGATAGTGGATGCTCAGGACACATGATAGGAAACAAATCCATAATTAAAGAATACAGAAAAGAACAAGGACCTTTTGTCATATTTGGAGGAGGAAAGACAGGTACAACTAAAGGTTATGGAACCCTTGGTACAGGTTCCTTAATCTTTAGAAATGTTGCTTATGTTAAGGGCTTAGAATATAACCTGCTATCCATTAGTCAATTGTGTGATAAAAATTATGATGAGTCATTCACCTATGATAGGTGCCAAGTAAAGTATAAAATCACACAAGAAGTCAAATTACTATCAATTAGAAAAGGAAACATATATGTAGTAGACTTTGATTCATCACAGTCAGAACAAATAACCTGTTTCTACACTAAAGAAGCTGAAGATACAAACTGGCTATAATAGGGGGTCTATCAGAAGAACGGACACTGATGGGAAAGAAGTTCAAGAAGCTATTCAAAAAGAGAACCTTCAAAAAGAACTTTCCCTCAAAAACCAAAGATGCAGAAAAGGAAATCTGCTACAACTGTGACAAACCAGGATACTTTGCTGCTCAATGCAGACGACTAACCCAACAAGAAGGACAAGAAGGACCACAACAAGATCACCTTTGGAAGAAAGAAAAGTGGCCAAGCTTATGTAGCAAAGACATGGAGCGACACAGACTTTGATGATGAAGATATCATGTCAAATGCTCAGCTATGTCTCATGGTCAAAGAGAACAAAAGCAGATATTTGATCTCTTTGACTCAGAAGCCACCACAGAGAAATTGAAGAAATCACTTCAAGAAACCTCTGAAAGTTTTATTTCTTTTTTAAAGGAAAATAAAGAAAATCTTAAGCAAATTGTAATTCTCAAAGAGAAATGCAATTTAAATGAAGAGACTAATAATAGTCTAATCAACGCTCAAGATAAGCTGAAGGAAGCAAATGAAAAAGTGAAACTTCTCAATACAGTAATGGAAACACCTACATTGAGAAACACCGAGCTTCAAAAGCAGATAGATGCCTGGAATGGCAAGACCTTTGATATACAAAAACTGATCAACATAGGTCAATCCTCCCATGATAAAACTGGGTTGGGATACAATAACTGATTGAACAGCAATGCAGATAAATAGGTCACTACCAAGGAAGTTGAGCAGACTACTGTAAAAGTTCTGCAGAAAAAGAACATTCCTATTGCAGTAGGTGTGCATAAGAAGATTGTCTTGGCTGTAGCATATGTGCATAACAGCCAACGCTGTGCTACACAAACTGTGCAAAACAACAAAAACTCAGCTGCACCAACAAACTGAGAAAGAACAATATGCTCAAGAGAGCTCTACTGCAAAGTAAGATCTCTATTGCTCAACCTCAAAAGAATTGGAGCAGATTCCCAGTAGATGCTTATGATAAATATAATAAGAAGCAGAAGGCAAGAAACTGTAAAAGGAAATTTAGAGAAAGGCCTTATGAAGCTCAACATATACCTAACTACTCAGTATGGAATAACTTCTCAAGATCAACTTGGAGAAAACCATATTTGAGACACACCTACTCATGTCAAGAGTAGTAGATTAAGTGGAGCAAACCACTGAGAAGCATAAGACCAAAAGTCTACTGCTTTACCTATGGCAAAATCGGTCACAAATCGTTTGAATGATGGAACTCACACAAGAAGATAATTCAAGTGTGGATTCCAAAAGCTAACCAATAAGGACCCAAATGAGTGGGAACCATGTACAAGCTCTCCATTTTAGAACACTAAATCCGTTTTTAAACATTAAAGAACTCCTTTCCTAAAATAACGCGTAACGGCTAAATGATGAGTGTCACAGCGTAACGGCTAGAAAAAGCACTAACAACGGTCATATTTTCCAAACGAGTATAAAAACTGTAGATTTTGCAATTACAAAATCACTTTTCTCTCTAATCTTTCTCTCTCTAACAAACGCTCGAACTTTTTCTCTCTCTCTCTCTCTCTAAACTTTTGAGCGCTCTACTGCACGAAATCAAAACCCTAACTTCTTGAAAAAAAATTCAAAATTCGACAGTGGATGCTTAGGATACATGACAGGAAACAAATCCAACCTTGAAAATTTCATTAAAAAACAAGGACCTCTTGTCATATTTGGAGGAGGAAAGACAGGTACAACTAAAGGTTATGGAACCCTTGGTACAGGTTCCTTAATTTTTAGGAATGTTGCTTATGTTAAGGGCTTAGAACATAACCTGCTATCCATTAGTCAATTGTGTGATAAAAATTATGATGTATCATTCACCTATGATACGTGCCAAGTAAAGGATAAAATCACACAAGAAGTCAAATTACTATCAATTAGAAAAGGAAACATATATACAGTAGACTTTGATTCATCACAGTCAGAACAAATAACCTGTTTCTACACTTAAAGCAAGATTAGAAACCATAAGTATATTCTTTGCCTATGTAGCATATCAAGGATTTAAAGTCTATCAAATGGATGTAAAAAGTGCATTCCTAAATGGAAAGCTACAAGGGAAAGTTTATATGTAACAACCTCCTGGTTTTGAGGACTATGAATATCCAGAGCATGTATATAGGTTAGACAAGACATTATATGGGCTAAAGCAAGCACCTAGGGCATGGTATGAAACTCTCTCAAGTTTTCTCTATGAGAATAAATTTGAAAGAGGTAACATGGTTACCACTCTGTTCTTAAAGAAGCGTACCGGCTAAATGATGAGTGTCACAGCGTAACGGCTAGAAAAAACACTGACAACGGTCATATTTTCCAAACGAGTATAAAAATTGTAGATTTTACAATTAGAAAATCACTTTTCTCTCTAATCTCTCTCTCTCACACAAACGCTCGAACTCTTTTTCTTTCTCTCTCTAAATTTTTGAGCGCTCTACTGCACGAAATCGAAACCCTCACTTCTTGAAAAAAACTTCAAAATTCGATTTCTAAAACACTGTAATTCTTTTTAATTATTTTGAAAATGGCCAACACACTATCAAGTTCATCAAAGAAAAACCACAAATCCTCAGAATCTCAGAGGAGTCCTACAAGAAAGATTGAACTTCAAATAGGCGTAATGTTTGATTTCAATTCAATTCGCAACGAGCAAGAATAGGTCAAAGACATAGCTGACCTAATCGAAGAGGCTAGACTCAAGTCTCTATGTGAACGCACAAGCAGTATATATGATGATGAAGTTCTGGACTTAATCAAAAAGGGACAAGTTGCAGACAATCTGCAGCTGATTTCATACACCTCTACTATATGAGGAATCTCTATCTATGTGAATTCATACACCTCTGCAGCTCATGACTTTGCACAATACTTCAATCTTCCAAATTAAGATTCAAGGGTCATTCCACCAGATGTTGTAAAACTAGGAAGGCAAGCAATGCTCAGCCAAGAAAGATAGAACAAAGGGATAAGAACAATGAAGAAGTTCTTATCAAAGGAGCATAAGTTACTTGCTGACATTGTGAAGAAGGTCATCCTCTCCAGATAATTTAGCAAGGATCAGATCACCACTGATCAACATGAGATCATGTGTGCAATTATCACAAAAACCAGAATCAACTGGGTTAGTTTACTCATGTATCAACTTGCCAGATCAGTAAAAATCAGACAACCGCTATTCGGAAGGATAATCAGCATCCTTCTCAAATAGAAATTGAAGCTTTCCGAGAAGGAAGGAAGGCCGTGGAACCAAGCCAAACAATAATGTCAAGAAGATAGGCATGGTGCCCATAGGATTCACAAAGAAGACTACAACAGTGTAGACCCAGATCAAACCTGTAGACCATCCACAGAAGCTTATAGAAGTGCAGACGAGATGGAAAGCCAAGTAGACAACTGTAGTAGTGCAGACTATTGCAGTACAGACACGGTTTGTAATGAAGCAGATCAAGAAGATGCCAACTCAACAAAAATTAAAGAAACCAAGAGCAACAAGGAGAAGAATCATTGTGCACACCTCCGATGAAGAAATTGAATCAGATAAACCAGCTCCAGAACCAATCACCATGGAGGAAGAGGAAACATAGTCTGTAATAGTATAGATTAGGAAAATAACTGAGCCATCTTCCTCAAAGATCCCACCGAGAGTACCGAAAATTGCCGCTCTTCATGATGCATGTGTGGCAATTCAATTCCTGAAGCCAGGAGCAGATGAAAATCTGAAGAACTTGATCTTGGAAGCCCAAGTGAGCTTTCAGGAGATAAGAAAAGGACCTCGAGCTGAGTTTAGACAAAGGCTCACTGTAGAAGGCTATACCCACGATGAAATAATGGAAATAGAGTCAAAGATGTCAGCCCTACAGACGGAGCCAACCTTAGTTACCAACCTTAGCCCTACTGCACCCACTTTCACTATCAGACCTCTTGCAGGAGAACCAACAACAACAGCAGTTATTCCACTCTTAAGCAGTGGAATGGAAACTTCAACAATTGCAGATGACCAACCAACCACTGCAACTACCGTATGGACAACAACAATATCAACAACTCAGGAAAGGCATTCTCTTGAGAAGATCATTGAAACAATAATGCAGACGGTTAAGGAAGTCGAACCAAGTCTACTACAGTAGAAAGTTAGAGACACTCAATTGCTTATAGAAAGAAAACAAGTGAAGATGCAGAAGAAGGCCCAACGCTACAAATTGATTCAGGAGTTTGTATCACAGCACAATCTACCAATCAAGAGACCAACACCAAGACAAACATCAACAGCATCTGCAAGGACAACCAAATCAAGAAGAATAACAAGGTCTACAAGATCAAAGTTAATTCCCCAAGGACCCAAAACATTATACCAGATCAATCCAGACCAACAACAACAACAACTCTTGTAGGAGAACCAACAACAACAACAGCAGTTATTCCACTCTTAAGCAGTGGAATGGAAACTTCAACAATTGCATATGACCAACCAACCACTGCAACTACCGTATGGACAACAACAATATCAACAACTCTGGAAAGGCTTTCTCTTGAGAAGATCATTGAAACAATAATGCAGATGGTTAAGGAAGTCGAACCAAGTCTACTACAGTAGAAAGTCAGAGACACTCAATTGCTTATAGAAAGAAAACAAGTGAAGATGCAGAAGAAGGCCCAACGCTACAAATTGATTCAGGAGTTTGTATCACAGCACAATCTACCAATCAAGAGACCAACACCAACACCAACATCAACAGCATCTGCAAGGACAACCAAATCAAGAAGAATAACAAGGTCTACAAGATCAAAGTTAATTCCCCAAGGACCCAAAACATTATACCAGATCAATCCAGACCAATCCCAGACATTGATTGGCGACATAATTGGAATGACAGAAGAGGAGATTCATCAGATGGTTGAACTTCAAAAAAGGAGGTCAGTAGGTCAACAAGACCCAAGGAACCTCACTTTCTGATCAATGGAGCTCTTGAATACAAGGATTCCATCGTGAAGACCACAAGACTCAAACATGCCCTCCTCAGACACATTGAGTTTATAAACACACAAGAAATCGAGGCTGAGCTAAAAAGGATCTTGGTAAAACATGTCAAAGATGCCACCGAGAAAGTATATGAATATCTCTCTCGACCTGATCTGGGAGAACATCAACCATCAGGTGATGATGGAGGTGATCAACCACAACCAAACCTTCATGATGATGAAGATAACATTGTTGATCACCTCCATCATCACCTCCATCAGGTGATGATGGAGGTGATCAACCACAACCAAGTGGCTGTTGAAGGAGTACAAATACAGATGACTGAAGCTGAGCGAGCTGAAGAAACGCCTACAACAGAAGAAGTTACAGATGAGATGTTTGTAGCTGAAAGAGATGCCACTCCAATTGCCATCCAAGAAGAACCATCAGCTGAGGAACCAGTAGCACCGCTAACTGCACAAGAAGGTCATGCTGACTTCTCAACTGATGAATCTGTTGCAGAAACACCATTGATCATTGCTCTTGTAGTAGAAGGGGCACATGATAATGATGCGGATAAAAGACAAGCCACTCAACAACACACAAAAGAACTCCCTGACGTTGAGGAAAACTCATCTGGAAGTCACATCCATAGAAGCCCCCACAAATGTAGAAGAGTTCACTTTCCCTGCAGCCGAGATAAATGATGCAGACAACTTCAACCTAGTTGCAGCATAGGAACAACAAGCAACTCCATCTCGAGACATCCAACACATCGTATTTACTCCACCATCTATATTTGGGCTAGCACAAATGACACCAAATGTACCCTCTGTAGTCCTAGATCTAATGTATAGTTATACCTTAGCAACCAGAATGACACCAACTAAAATCAAAGACCTCAAGGAAGCGTTTGAAGAATATGAAGTTTAGATCCTCTTTGTTGAATCACATCAACAAGGTGAAAGAATCCCCTCTTCACCCTCAGAAGACACCACACAGTACCGACTGCGCCAGCTCGATCAAGAAATCTATGGAATGCACTCCTGGATCAGGACTGCCTTTCATAATCTACTCAAAATTCTGGAGCCAATTGCAGTAGACTTAGCGGCAGAAAAGAAGATCAGAAAAAGCACCTTTGACGATTTTGGAGATACACTAAAGCATCTAGCAGCAGGAGTCATTGATCAGATAAAGCAAAATAGATCAGTAAATCTTTACAACCAAAGAATCAGCACCTCTAACTTCAACAAATTCAAGGGGCAACAAACTTCTGAACTACGAAAGCTCCATGGTGCTATGCAGACCACCAAGAAGCAGATTAATGAGCATATGCAAATCAATGATATCAAATTTTGTCTTCTCGAAAACAAACTGCAAGTAATTCAGAGAAACATTTTCTCTAAACTCAAAAGCATTCAAACGGCTCTTGAAGCACTAACCTCCACCCTCAATGCTAACAAAAAGGGGGAGAAACTATGTGAAGCAGAGCCACAAAGGTCTAAGCCTGCAGATGAGCAGCAAAGGACCTTTTGTGCACCTTTTTTATAGTAGAGAAATTACTCTTCTATAGGACTTTTGCAGAGATCTGCTTCGCCTGTTTTTTTTTTCTTATACTAAAGATGACATTATCATTCACTTTTAAATGTGAGAGATCGTTCCACCAGTCCTTGTAATCTAAGCTGGCTTTATCATGCGAGGATTCACCCATGTTAAGCATTTTCTGCAAGTTCAGGGTCTTTCCATTCCATGTATCTACCTATCTTTGAAGCTCATCATTCCTCAATGTGAGTGTTTCCATTACTGCATTGAGAAGCTTTTTCATCTAATTTCTTTAGCTTATCCTTAGTCTTGGCTACGTTACTATTGATCTCTTTGTATGCTAGATTACATTTCTATTTGAGATTTACAATCAGCTCGACATTCTCTTTATTTTCCCTTGAGAGAGAAATAAAGCTTTTAGAGATTTCTTAAAAGGCTTACTTCAATTCCTCTAGAGTGGCATCTGAATTAGAAAAATCAAATACCTATTGCTTTTCTTCATTTTTTTCCATGAGACAAAGCTGAGCATTTGAGATCGTTTCTTCATCATCAGAGTCTGTCTCACTCCAAGTCTTAGCAGCATAGGCTTTGCTCTTTTCCTTTCTATCAGGGTTCTTTTTGCTGTATTCCTTTTTGTACCTTTGTGCAGACAGTTCCTGTATAGGTTGTTTGTATTGTTTAGTAAAGTGACCTGCTTTCAGTAGTTATATCAGACTTCGTTCTCTGCTTCTTTGGCATTTATGGAGAGATTCTTTCTGATATTTTCCTTTTTGAACAATTGTTTGAACTTCTTGCCCATGAGTGCAAGTTCTTCTGATTTAACTTGTTCACTTGTAGACGAGGTGTCACTTGTTTGCTCCTCTACCATTGATATCAGGATTTTCTCTTGAGCCTTGAAAGCTAGAGTTTTCTTCCCAGCCTCAACAATTTGCCTCTTCTACTCAACTTCCAAATTGTATGTATGCATCACGCCATATAGTTGAGTTAAAGATATCTTGGCTAGATCTTTGAACTCCCTTATTGCTATGGTCTTTGTCCCCCATACCTCACCAAGTGATCTCATGAACTTTAAGTTGACTTCCTTATTATCAAAAATCTTTCCCAAAGTCTTGAGATTATTGATGAGTACATTGAATCTCTCATAAAAGCTGGTTAGGTTCTCATCAAATCTCATTGAGACCCAATCATACTGCTGTATCAGAACATCATTCTTATTTTCTTTGATTTTATCTGTTCCTTTATTTCTGAGCAATAGAGCATTTCATGCTTCCATTGAAGTGGTCGTATGAACCACTATTTCAAACATGTCATCATCCACAACTTTGAATATTTGATTCCTTACCTTTTTGTCCACCAGTACTAGATCCCATGCTTGTTTACTTCGTTGTTTGTATCAATTGGATCTAACATCTTTGGTATGTAAGGTCCATCAGTGATGATGTCATGCATTCTTTCATCTTTTGAATCCAAGTATACAAGCATCCTTAGCTTCCAGTGATTAAACTTGTCGAATGAACATGTTGGTGGCTCTTCGCTGTTGGGGCATTTGGGTAGCTTTGGAAGAGCCATATTTTCTTCACAAAGCAAACTGTTAGTAACTTCTTGTAGATTTAAATCTAAAGATATGATCTTTTATTTCCAAAATTTTTAGGAGTAGAAAGTCAAGCTTTAATATCAATTATTAGATCCACAGGTTCAACCTAGAGGAAGGATGAATAGGTTGATTTAACTTATATCAGTACAATACAGAAGATTCGTTAATTTGATCATTAATGTTCTTTGCAGACTACTGAAGTAGACTGCAGCAAAGACTCAAACTGTATAAGTTTGTCTCTGTTTTGCTGTATTTATTAATTTCTAACAGTTCTAAAAACACCCAGCAATGAAAACAAGTAAAGAACACAAGATTTATACTGGTTCAGACACTCGTTATCAACTGATAATCGAGAGCTTAGTCCAATCTTCTCTTGGTGATCAGTTTCGTCAATTCAAGATGTGAGTTCACTATCTTCTTGTTTATGGCTTACAAGATAACCCCTTTTACACGCTAGCTAACTTGTCAAAAGATTAAGAGCCTAGATCTTTGCATAAATCTTTCACTAGAGTCTGCTGGAGCTTTTATTCTTCTATGCAGACCAGTGAACTCTGTTCCTATTTCTTTCTCAGTTTAACTCACTTGAGTAACTTTAAATTTGTGATTGCAGCTACCTACCTAATTTCTACCCTAAGCACACTAACAATATCATGGCTAATACTCCTAAGTTTTGTTCATCAACTTCTATACAAGTGGAGGGATTATGCATTCCTATCACCTAGCATAAAATTTGCCTAGATTGTCCTTTTTATTATTCAGGACAAAACATTTACATACATTCCCTCAATGTTAGATATTTGGGATTTTTTTCATTCAAGAGCTCATACAGGACGATCTTGAGTATAGTTATGACGAGGGCTCTATTTAGGATACAACCTACTGTACTGATAGCATCTGCCCAAAAGTTTCTTTGAATTCAATCTATTCAGTTAGTGATAACAAGCTTGGCCAAACCTTATATGCCAAAGCATGATATTTTCATCTTGGACAATAAATCAGCTAAGAGTATTGATAGGAATTTCATCCAATTTCACTTTGTATACATTCTTGTATCTTTTTCAAGAATCATTTTTTATTGTCTTTGAGTTCTTCACAATACAAACATTATCAGTGAACTCAACTTTGTTTTTTTTTATCACAGAACTAAGATATATATAATTCTTAGAGTGTAGTGATTTAGCTTAGAGGGGGTGAGAGAGGGGGGGTGTGAATATACTATTTAAATTTTTTTTTGTTAAACAGTATGCAGTTTGTTATTGATTGTTATGTAACTGTTTTACTATAGACTAGCAGAATTAGTCTATAGAAGAGAGACAAGTCTTTAGACCAATCTCTTTATCTAAAAACCAACGATTTCTTACAGTTCTAAAATAAGAAGTAAAGCAGTAATAGACACAAAGATTTTATACTGATTCACACAATCATTATTAAATGATCAACGAAAACTTAGTTTAGTCCTTCCTTGTTGAGCAGCGTAGTCAAGCCAAGAGGTAATTGACAATCTGTTTATTTCTAACTTACAAAAAACCTCTTACAAGTTTTACAGAGCTTGTTAAGACAAGAAACAAGTTTTGTGCACAGATCAACACTTGATCTAGACTAATGATTTTTTTTCCTCAAATTTTCAGTCAAGCACACAAGAACGATTGTCCGATGTTGTTGAATGATTTTTTAGTTTGCTATCACTTCTGGAGACATCGGTTACTAAGAAAAAGGCTGGAGTAACCCTTCGTTGATTAATTGACAACCGTGATATACTATTGTCTCTACTACAGACTTATTTCGTAAGTTTATAGAAGGTTAAGTGTATACTATTTAAGACTAGGTTGTATTGAGCTGTGAAAATTTTTGAATAGCCTATTCATCCCCTCTAGACTATTCATTAAAAAGCTCTATGATTATAGATTTTAACATTGGTACCAATCCCACTGCTTATTCCGTTGCGTAGGTTATTGTTTGTTTTGTTTGCAAAAACGTTTTCAATACTGTATCCTCCCTTCCCCCTCTTATTCCCATCCCTAGGTTACTTGTTTGCAAAAAGATTGATTGAGCCAAGGAAGAAACTGGGACTTTGACCACCCAATGTAAATAATCATGTTAGATGTGATCCAACCAAACCTATAAATAACCTTGGTAATATTGTATAGAATCCTAGCTATTTTTTAAACAGCTCTACAAGCATGTACGTATTGATGGTATATGTTTGAATATATGTATTCTAGGAAAATATTTTTATTACTTTCTTTTTAGATTAGTTTGATTTTCTAAATTATATTGTTTTCTAGTTTATAAATTTTGTATTATAATGTTTTCTTATTTTGTATTTGACTTCTTTATAATATAAAGTATGTTATAATCAATAATATCATCATATTCTCATCTATTTTTTATTTCATAACATGATATCAGAGCAGATGATTCTGACCTGACCTAATAGCCAATCCTTTCCAAAAAGCCTAAATCGGAAAGGAATAGCAATGAATTCTCACTACGTAACAAGCGAGCTCTTTACCCTAAAATTCGAACATGTGGATGCAAAATGCTATCTTGCTCTATTGTTGCATAGCAATAGAATCTGCGTGAAGGACGAAAAAATCGAAAAAGAAAACTCAAGAATGAGAGAATGAAAGGGACAACCCCTTATATAGGGAAGATTAATGACAAACGCTCAGAGCCCATGAAGTTGAAGCATAAGGTCCGGCCTCGACTGATTGATTTTTTACGTGAGGCACATGCAGAGCGCTACGTGGATTATGCACTGCTCAAGACACCAATGAAGGATTGACACGTATCGGCCAGCCTCCTGTCACGTCGAGGAATCAAACCAGCATCATTGTGGCAAATTCTAAGTTCCATTATGACCAAATTTCAAGTACCAAGGCAACCTTTAAGGCTTTCATAAGTGGATAGCACATCGCTCGAGACACCAATAAAAGACAGAAATGTGACGACCAACCCATGTCAGGGAGTCCAACTGGCATATTATTTCAAATTCCAAAATCTATTATGATCAAATTTCAAGTCCCAAGGCAAAACAAGAAGGCCAAAGATAGTGTGTGGTTCAACAATCCACAATATCATACCAAATGTGATAAAAAAGAGTTAACGCAACAATCTACACGATTGTATCGACACAAAAGGTAACTTTTCTAGGACCTAACTCTATAGTCATTTGTTCGACAATTTTCGACAACACTCACTTAAAAATGAGAGTTAGTCGTGGAGGACTCCATCTTCGATCTCATTAATCGATTTATTATTTTCTGGTGTGATTACACACGAAAAAATATGGACTTTGGCTCATTAATCCCGAATCCACCACGTTAATATTTGGGCTCATAAACCTAAACTTTTTATCCGATTTTAACGTAAACAGTGCATGCGAAACATAAGGTCCGCATTGAAGCATATGGCAATTTTTTTTGTGTAACCTATACTATTTTAAATAGACACATATGAGAATGAAGAATGCATCTATGATCAGTATGTATGTGTGTTACGTCTTTAGAACCTTGTGAAACGTGTGAAACCGTCCTACGTGACCAATCCTACATGCAATCTCAAACACACACTACATCTTTCAATATTGTCTAGGGTAACCCATATCTATATATCGTAAGAATCCAACAAATTAAAGCTGTATTTGACTCATTAATTTATGCATTGGGCCAAGTCATTATCATGCCCATAAATCAATGTTATTCATTGGGTGATTCACATTAGGTGCTCTAGAACCGCATAGTTGTCTACAAGTTGGCTTTTTCAAAAAGTAAACTACAACCTTGAAAAGGGGAAAACATTGGCTGATAGCATATCTGATCTGGAAAATGAATGGCCACAATGCACGAACAAAAGGGCCAAATATGTTTTCCCGTGATGATGAGGACAAGACCAAACCATTGGCTAGTTATATTTGACATAAAGGCGAGATCATCTTAAACTGTGTCTATCTTAAGTTAGCAACTAGTGCATATGTCAATAGATAGAGAAATGCATTCTATCCATGAAATTTTGCAACGGGAGTAATCGTGAGGCAACATCAATATTGCCACAAAGAGTACTCTCTTGGTTGACACGAAATATATTATGGGATTTAAGATTATCGGTTAAACATATTGAGAAAATTCTATTCATATTGAATTTTGATAAATCAATGTAATCATTCTGAACTACTTTACTCATTGTTAATTAATTTTGAATTATAAACTTAAAAATTTAATATAATATCAAAGTCCAATAGACGCAATAGCCCTAACACTCCGTGCCATCTAAATGTATGTTTGTGCTTCAAGTCAAAAACAAAAAAGAACAAAAAGCATTCCACAATGGGGGTGTGTTGAGAAAACTCCATCCACATTGAAGATAGAAAAATCAATATAATCTCATACTCCTTTCGTCCTAAAAAGGTTGCATTTCTTGTCCACATAAGCAAAAAAAAAAAAAAAAAAAAAAAACAAAGGTGATAATATTACAAATGATCCATAGGATGAGCAAATAATTTTTTTATAAATTTATCATGAAATATCAAACATAATATATGTCACGAACTATAATTATGAGCCAAAATAACATTTATACCATATCATTTATTATTAAAAAATAGCACATCAAAATACGTAATGAATAATAGCTGCTAAACACTTTAACTATTATGGGACGGATGAAGTATATAAATTCAAGATTATTCAAATTATTGTCAATTGTTTTTTAGTTGGAATCACGAAGATTTAATAAAACGCAGTATCGAGCATGAGTTAGTTGGTCTTTGATGAATGAGATAATCTTTCACATGATATTTCACACTACTAATTTTCTTAGCTCGCACGAAGAGGTATTGTACTTCGTTATTCCATCTAATAGTATTGCTGGCTGACATCCTTATCAATACAAATATATAATATAAATATAAGAAGTTTTTTTGTTGATCATTCACATGTTCATATTTTATTGATTAATAATCATTCATATATGAATTTTTCATTTATAGACTTCACAATGAATTGACTAAAATTATTAAAAGCTTCATTATTAAGCCATATCAAAACAAAAAAACAAAAAGATATTCATTATCAATCATATGAATGATTAAGTAACTATGTTAAAATTTGGAGCAACAACATTACATATTTTTTATTTGATCGAGTTTTTCTTTAATCCATTATGACATGAATAATCATATTAAAGAAATTAAATTTTTGTATTTCATTATCTCATATTACTATAATGTTGATGGTGTTATGTATTATCAAATACTAGGAGTTACTTTTTTTTATAATAATACTTTGAGTTTCTTATAATTGAACAATGCATAAATAATCGATAAATTGAAGTTTATAAAACATAATATAACTACTTAATCTAAAATGAATCATTTTTGTTATTAATAAAAAAATACAATATAATAAAGTACATCATAAAAGAATACATCGAAAGTTATATATTAACAAGAAGAGATTTAGTAATGATGAATTAACTTAGGATTGTCTCTTCTATTAGTAAAGAAAGTATAAAGCCCTTTATAATGATTCGGCCACACATCTTTATTCAGATTAAAACGTTAGGGAAAATTTTCAAAAAAAATACACACAAAAAAAAAATCTAAACGATACAATCCAAAAAAATTATTCCCATTCAAAACAATTTTGACTAACTGAACACAAAACCACCAAAATCTATGAAAAACAAAGACGCAATAAAAAAGACGAACCACCGACAATCCAAATCCAACTTAAATCGTTCTTCAATCGAAATCATCTCTCGAATTCAATTCCACTCCTCAATCGTGAACGAAATACTATTTTAACAAAAAAATGTGAAATAGATCAATTAGGATTTTTTTATTCAAACTTTATAAAGAAAATTACAATCATTTGATAAGAAAATAGCTACATGCATAAATTCAAGAATATTGATTCAAACATTCATTGACAAATTAAAAAAAAACATGTCTTTTTTTTGTTTACATGAACAAAATATTCACACCCACTGTTTACATAATATAGACACACTATTTCATTCAAAAAACTCAAGATTAAACGAATGCATAAACACAAACTTATAAAGTGATCAATAGAATTGAAAAAAATCCTTATTTAGTTAACAATATGTTTCTTTCTCTAAAAAAACAAAAATTAAGAAAAATAGAATTATCCACGCGCCGCTATTTCGTTGTACAAGCGCACTATTTGAGATTGTGAAGCATTGTAAGTATTCAGATGTCCTGTTTCATTCAACTAACGCACTGTTTGAAATAGTGGACTAGTAGAAAGTAAAAACAGTACGCCACTTCAAATCCAAAAGACAAAACGAAAAATCACAAAAAACAAATAACAAAAATAAAAATTTATAACATGATATGCATAAAATTGAAAATTTTATTACATAGTACCCAATATGAATTAAAAAAAACACTGACTCACTGTTTTATTGAATTGGCACATTATTTAAAACAGTACGTCGGAATAAAACTAAAAAAGTGCATCACTTCAAATCTAACAAATCCAAAAATCCTAAAAAAATCAATAAAAAAAAATTTATAACATGATATCCATATAATTAAAAACATTATTACATAGTGCTCAATATGATTTTTTTAATATAAAAAAGAAACTAATAAATAAATACTGATGCATTGTTTCAAAGCAAAACAGTACGCCAGTTCAAATCCAACAAGTCCATAATCTTGAAAGAAATAATAAAAAACAAAAAATCAATCAACTCAACCCTAAAACTAATTTTTTCTAACCCGAACAAGTATATTGGAGTTTTCAATCACTAAAAATAATTAAAGAACAATGATTTTGTAGTTAGGGTTTGGAAAATGATCGAAATCAAATTTTAAAATAAATAGAAAGATTTGAAATATTTTGTGGATAGAATTCGTTTGATTTAGGGGATCATCTTCATCCCATATGGTAAGTCGCTCAATCAACTCCTCCAAAAAAAGGAGAGGTCAAGAGAAAAAAAACCTGTTGAGTGTGGAGTTATTTTGTGATGGTGAACTCGTCAGCGAAAGGTGGTTTAAAAGGTTCTCCGGGTTTGCGGGTTATTCGATTGACCAAAGAAAAATACAAATTATTTATGCTAGTTGTATATTTTGGGTAATATTTTTGAAAACATGTATCTTAGGAGAATTTTCTGTAAACATTAATTGTAATTAAGAACGACATTTCACCGATTTTATACTAGGAGAAATTGTTCCTGTTGTAAATAATAGGGAGGAAACTACTACAGGAACAGTTTTCACATCAAGTTTAAATTTTGAAAAATCAAATTAAAGTTAAAAAATATGTTTTAAATAAATATGTAATGAAGAAGGTCTTACAGTAATTTTCTTCGTATTGTCTGCAAGCACAAACCATTTTTCATTTTATATTATGCTCCAAAATCTTGGAGATCGAATATATTTTGGGTTTATTGGGGCTAGTTTTATGACAATATATTGTCTGTTTTATATTATAAATTTTATTTTTTATATTATAAGTTGAAACGATTATACTGTAAGTTGTTTAATGTATATTATATTTTAATTATAAAATATAATAGTATAATTTCATCAATTTACAGTATAAATGTTTTAACATACAATATAAAATTTTCAATATACAATATAAATAATTAAATTTATGATATAAAATTAATTATGTTAACTAATTTTAAATCAGTCACATATTTCTCATATAGTCTATGTATGACACTTCATCCTCAAACTAATCATTCATTTCTTGAGTTGAAACGGACATTTAGTTAATCAGGAAAATTGTTAGTACTATTTTTTTGGGTCGAAATCAGCAAGAAACAATCAATGAGAACACGCATTATCCACCCAGGGAATATTTTGTATTTCATATTAGAGCAAGTCCAATTGCATTTGGATAGCCAAATCCATAATAAAGTAATATGTTATCTAATATGCCATCAAATTCATATTAGAGTAATATTTTTTTTCTTGTCAAATTATGACTTTTGTTATATGTATTGTGATAGGCATTTTCAGTGTCATCATTATATCATCAATTTTGGTTAATGTAGTTGAAAAAGGTGATGAAAAAAAATAACAATATTAAAATTTAGTATATCATGATTGGAACAACATAGAAAAATTTAACCATTTTGATACTTTTCATAAGAAATTTATAATTAGAATCATATAAAAATAGCTTGTTCCATTAAACTTATTCTTATTGGTATATATATTAACGTTGTCCCACAAAAAAATATGACCATTATTACAACTTAATATTCCGTAATTGTCCCACGAAAATTACAATGTCGTGTTATATTGATTTTTTCTATAAAAATTAACTATTCTTTTCATTTTAAAAAATATATAATAAATTAATGTATATAAAATTATATATATATTGAATTTTTTATGTAAAAATATTTATATCGGTTGATAAAGACATTCCTCTAAGTAAATTTACAACAATATAGTTTTATACTATGCTCCAAAATCTTGGAGATCGAATATACTTTATGTATGACACTTCATCCTCCTCGAACTAATCATTCATTTCTTGAGCTGAAACGTACATTTAGTTAATCAGGATAAATTATTAGTGTTAGTATTTTTTTGGTCGAAATCAGCAGGAAACAATCATTGAGAACACGCATTATCCACCCAGGGAATATTTTGTATTTCATATTACTTGTATGTATGTTAACGTTGTCCCACAAAAGAATATAACCATTATTATAACTTAATATTCTCCTCTCCTTTTCAAAAGAAGAAAAGAAAAAAATTCCCCTCTTGTCCCATAAAAGTTACACAGTGGTCTTATATTTGCTTGTTCTATATAAATTAATTATTTTTTTTATTTCAGAATAAATATAATAAATTGATCTATAAAGAATTATATATATATGTTCAATTTTTTGTGTAAAGATATTTATGTTCTTGAAAGTTTATGAATGAAGGAGAGAGAAAGAAAAATGGTAGTGGGATGAAAGAAAAAATCATAGATCATGAAAGTAAAATTATAGAAGGAATATAATGTTTCTAGAAAACGTTTGGTGCTGAATATACCAAATTACGCTCTCTATTCCTTTTGACTTTCAAAGAATATTTTAATAAAAATACGAAAGAAAAAAATTCCAATGTGCTAAGTCTGCAGGACGTTGCTAACGAAATTTTCTCGATTTATAAGGAGGAATGGATGTTATCAATATTCACTTGGGATACATCATTCTCTGACTCTAATTTAAGATTCTTTCTAGTAACAAAACTTTGAAACTGAAGCATATAGTAATACTATTCAAGTTCCAGCTAACCTAATTATTCTTTCAAAGGGGTCATTATCAAAATTACAGCTAACTTTGATGGTGATACACTCAAGTTCTACGTAATGTATGATTATGTCAAATGTGTAGACAAGTAGTGATAGGTGATAGAGCCAACCAGAGAAGCCTTTTCTGGGGGGGAAGGCAACTTTTCTTTCGTAATACCCCTTAATCCAAGCCATTATCATCTCTCTACATATAATACATAGAGTTGGTTTATCATAACATTGCTAAACACATAAAACACAAACCAAAATGGGCTCTTTTATTCAGGTGGTGCAGCTTGTGGGTTTGCTCCTATTGAGTGGGGTGGTGTGGTCAAGCAGCCAGAGCTTTTCGGATAATTATCAGATTACATGGGGTTATAATAATGTGATCGTACAAAACCAAGGGTCGCAAGTTCAGATCTCCTTGGATAGTTCATCTGGTCATTTTTCTACTCTTTAACTATCCTCTCCTTTTTCATGATCTCTTGAGTTGCATGTTACTATGTACTGCACACATGCACATGGAGTTGATCATATTGCATATATAATACATTGCCATACACAATGAATACCATGCATCTATGTGGGTCTGTAGCCCTTGTTTTCATTGTACCTATCAAAGCTTGGTTTTAACAAGACGTAGCTAGATCCAAATGAACAAAAATGAAGTTACAGACTTATGGTGTATCGTCTTCGGCCATGGAGTTAGAAAACAAAATTGCAAGTTGAATTACCCAAGATGAGTTGCTATCGACACCAACGTTTCTTTCGAATTGTCCTCAATCCATTGTAAGGGATCCATGATCTATAATTTTACTTTCATGATCTATGATTTTTAACCTCCAATGAAGATTTTTGACTTTGACTTTTGATGCATTAATGTGAATGTAGTCCCTGAAAATTAAAGTCACGCTTTTCTCTTCCAACAATGCATATATTCAAAGGTGAGGTAGAGGACATGCAATGCTAAGAATTGTTGTAAATAAACCTTGATAGAATATTCTAGTTGTAGTTCGAATTTTTAATAGAATTATTTTATCGATATTTATGCCACTTTCCAGGTGGAGCTTATCTTCTTTCTTTTTCCTTTTTAACTTTGACAAGATAATGTATTGGAATCTTGCCCTTTAGTTGGTCCTTTTTACATAGAGTCATTTCATATCTCCTTAGAATGTATTCATATTAAAAACATAGTAAACATATCTTTCTTTTCAATCAAAACTTCATAATTTTTTTTTTGGATAAAAGTTGACATACATCTAGTATAGTTATTTCAACTTTGATCTCACATAAAAATTTTTGAAATGGGAAAAAAAAGAAGAAAAAAACTGGAGGTTAAGCCAGGATCGATGGAAAGAATACAAGCCTCGTAAACTTCTGTTATCTAATGAACACAGTTGTTGGATTTATTTAATTTGAGGATATGATGCACCATTCTTGTTGTTTATCATCAACGTCACTGTTACATCAACGTCATGTGGATAGCTCTTCTTTCTCACATAGTTGAGTTGTTTGCTAGGCTCGGGATTTGGCTCGAAAGTTAGCTATGGCTCGGGGCTCATTACTGTAAAGATGAAGTTGTCACCGCAGAGTTACACGGGTGGTGTTGTGACCACTTTTTATGTAAGTCAAAAGAATTAGTTGAAGTCCTTTCAAAAAAAAAAAAATATATATATATATATAGTTGAAGTTAAGTTACATAATAGGACTAACTACAAGCTGATAGTTACAAATAATCGTATAGTAATGGCCAACTGAATGTACAAAAGTTTCATCATTTCTGATTCCCGTGGCAGATGTCTTCGAATACTTATAATCACGACGAGCTGGATTGGGAATTTTTGGGCCATACTGCAGGCCAACCATACACACTTCAGACAAATGTATTCACAAATGGAGTTGGAGGAAGAGAGCAGAGGATCACCCTTTGGTTTGATCCCAGCGCAGCCTTTCACACCTATCAGATCCTCTTGAATGATTATCAAACTGTGTAAGTCCTTCAGCTGAATCCCTCTACTTTACTCCGTAATATTTTAGAAATGCAACATGGTTTAGATAGACCGTCAATGCATGAAAGTTTTTTTTTTTTTTTTGAAAGTTATTTTTGAAACAAAAAAGTTTTCATACAACGAAACATATAAATGTTCCACGGTCATACGATAGAGATGATAGAGATGATGAAATACCAATACCAAACAACTCCGTATGTCTCATATAATATATTGTATAAAGAGAATTAATTATTGGAAGAAATGTGGTTCAGCTTTATTTTCCATGTTAGATTGATATTTTGGGCTAAACTTTTGATTATCAAACAGTTGGATTTAATCAACCCTTTTAGGTTTGGCTGTCCAGCCTATCCTTGGTGAAAAAAGACCAAAAAGAACTCCAAAACTTAGATCTAAGGTTATAACTACCTAGCAATCCATTTAACCCTAAATCAAGCATCCTGTCATAAACGTTTCAGCATTTTGAACAGTAGAAATATTTTTCACTACCTTGATTTCGCCAAATTAACACAGTCAATATACGCATTTCCAAATAAATCTATGAGGATCACATATCAAAGGTTTTCATGGATTCAATAATCAGAAACCAATACGGTGACGGAGCTGATTTATTGAAATTTTTTCAGGTTCTTGGTTGATGATTCCGGTAAGGGTGTTCAAAAACAACACAAAGATAGGAGTACCCTACATAACCCAGCCCCTGCAAATAATAGCAAGCATATGGGATGGAGACTCATGGGCAACAGATGGTGGCTTGGCAAAGATCAACTATGCTTATGCTCCATTTACAGCCCAATTTCAAGACTTTGGGATCTCTGGCTGCCAAGCTTCAAATGGAAATATCCAGAACTGCTACTCGTCTCAATATTGGTGGAATGGACCAAATTATCGGCAACTTAGTGCTACTCAGCTGAACGAATATGGCATCGTCAAGAGGCACTACATGAATTACAATTACTGTACTGATAAGAAGAGGTATCCTGTTGCACCACCTGAGTGTAGCACGGAATGAGAGATACACGATACGTTTATTTATGCAAGCGTCAAAAAGTAGTTATTACTCTAGATCAATGCAATGTAAGTCTGCAGGTTAGCAAGTATTCTTTATATGATGTTGATTTGTTTGGCAATTGCTTATGAAAATTGATAAAATAATGCAGATAATATTTACTGTAGAAGCTCGTTTGCTCCATCTGTTCAAGGCTTATTGGATCTACATTAATCGTGACTTTTTAATAATATCAGCTAAAGACCTACACTTTTTCGATTTGTTTAAAACTACGAGAAAATATTCCAAGAAACAACCAAAGGATGGTATCTCACGGGCCAATTAGAGGTAAACACAACATAAGCGTTTTTGAGATGGAAAGCCCATGGAAATCCGAAGGAATAAAAACCATGATATCGAAATTCTTCCAAAGTCTTCATTAATTTGTTGTGGTACAAAACCAAATTTCCGTAGGTATATAATCTAGCTTTCAACATATACAAGAGGACAACGCCTCTAGTGTCATTCCAAAAGGATCCACAAAATACAGCAAGATAAAAGACACAATTGAAATTACACTACAAAAAAATTAAAATTAAAAAAAAATAATACACAAAACACAAATTTGGCGATGGATTTATTCAATCACTAAACCAAATGGTGTCGTTGTGCACTCTAATTAATGCTCCATTAAAAATATGTGTATAGGATAGGATGAGTAGAGGTTGAATCCCATGTGGAACTATGTGATGGAATATTATTCTAAAGATGAATGTGCATTATTTCTAATCTGTTTAGCTCAAAGTTGAAAAAATTGCAATACAAAATTTTTTTCATATGATACATATTTTATAAAATAATTCCCAATTTATATAACCCGTTAAAAAAATTTTCATTCCATCCAATTATAATC
>LIEC01012431.1:0-36115 GCA_001925005.1 Drosera capensis
AGCATCACTTCAATGTAATATTAAGGAAAAAGGCTTTACAATAATCAAATCTTACTTGAAAATTCCATCAAAAGGCTCTACAAGTGGCTCCCATGCCCCCAACTGTCCATTGAAAGTTGATGCAGCCATAGAAGATACCAAGACAGCATTTATTGCCTCGAGTCTGCCATGTGTAGCAAGCTTGATATTGGTCACAGTCAGGTCAAAAAGTGGAGTCACCTGCAAGGTAAGAGTGTAAATCAAAATCAGGATCCTACATGAGAATGAAAATGTCCTAATGTCATTCAAAAACTTCCCAAGTACTTACTATTCCACACAAACTGTCCACAACAGTAAGAGATAAGCATCTCAACTTCAGCTCAGCAGTTACATTTTCCCGTGCTTTTGGCTTGACAAAGTCACCAATAGTGTATGCCAGTCGACTCGAGGGCCTTTTCATATCAGAACGTGCCAAGAATGTGCAGGCCTAAAAATTGCAGAAGAATCAAAATATTAATTCAAGTCTCCATCAATGGATAAATCGAATACTAGAATAAATAAGATATTTGACGCATAATAAATGCAAATTGGATATTATCTAATCAAGATTCGTTCATATGCTCTGCTAACCTGATTTTCAACTTTCCATAAACTCCAAGATTGAGATGGTCGAGAACTTGATGATCTAGATATGGGTGCATCAACTATGTTAGCTGGGTTAACAAGATCCATCCTTGGACAACAAAACACATCAAGAATTGGAGGTTCATCAGCCCTTGTAACGATGCATCCAATCGAAACATAACCCGGGGGAGCTATTGGATACCAAAAGAAGGCTTCATCCACACCTTTCACAATTATCTGTGCAACTTTAGTGAACTGCACAGGCTTTGCTGATATTTCAGGATTATCCGTCAAAAAGAGTATGCCAAGTGCAGGTGGTTCTAACCTATAGTGAGAAACAATCATCAGTCATGACAATATTCATATCAAACGTTGTTTCAATATAAGAAGCAAAGCAAAGGAGAAATTATGCAAACCCTTCTGCTATGCAATCGCCCAGTACTGCATAACCAGGACGAGGAATAGGGCGCCATATAGAGATTGGGTGTCGTAGATCCCCACCCTTGTCCCACCAGATCCTCTCAAAGTTTGGAGTTGATATGAAGCAATTATTTGCTTTAGAATATGAACGTATGATGTCCCATCCTGATGAACTTAAAGTTTGATTGCTTGCTTCTTGAGTTTTGGAATCTGTATACAGACTTGTAGTGGCTTTAGACCTTTTCATAGAGGGACGATGCAAATGGGTGTTCCACACAAGACAATGATTTAGGTCATAACAGATATTTTTAGGAGGGCAGTCGGCATAAGAATGGGCAATAAACGACCCAAGAACATTATCCAGCCGCCAAATGCTAAATCCTGATGTCATGCTCAAAGTTGAAGTGACACTATAGATGCATTCTGAATACATTGTCGATGTAACAAGATCAGCACGTATACAGTAAGCAACATGGGTTGGTGGCGGATGGTTTCCAACATTCACCACACAACCTAATGTCACATATCCTGTCGGTGCAACTGGCAGCCAAAGAGAGCATTCAGCATCAGTATCTCTAGTTTCTTCATCTCCTTCAACTCCTAGAATAGCAGACAGAAGACCGATGTGCCTGTAACTGACTGGCTTTCTAACACGACCATATGTGTTGCTCACAGCCATTATTGCTTGTGAAGGAGGAATTGGCCTGTGTTGAGCAAAATAAACATTCATGCGACCGAAAGAAGGGAACTCTGATGCATATATTAATAAAGCATCATGTTATAGATAGATAGCATAACAGTTTCATACAGATAAAAACACAAATAACTGACTGGCACATTGAAAAAGTTTACAGAAAAGAGGAACATCATGCAAGGGAAAGAACTAGTGCAGTTTACTATTCCAGTGGGATTGGAAGACAAAAACCACAACGAGAACGAGTAGAGGAAAGAAAAGAAAGATGTTTTTCCCATACAAAGCCACAAAGAAAGACAGGGAGAACAGGCACGTTTCCCACTCATTTAGCTTGTATAACATAAAATGCATCTGCACATGCAAATGCATGTTAACGCAATCCCGTCCTCCCCACCCCACAACGGATCTCAAGATGAAGCTTATCAAAGAATTGAAATTTCCCTTGATAAAAGGAATAAATGTAGAAAAAATCTTCAACTTTTTCAGTGACGTTCTGCATCTATGCAGGTGTCTAAAAGTATTAAAGAATCAACTCTATCGAATGTACGCTGGAAAACCCAATTATGTGTCTTAATACTCCCCTGCCACACAAAAACCCACTTTAGCTTGAGTGGGAATAGCAATCCGCTGGTCCACCCGCAACCAAGCGCCAAATAAACAACACATATCTAGTCATAGATATATGGGAGAGAAGTTTGAACTCATGATTTCAGTATCACACCTCGGATGCTACGTTGAGGAACCAATTCTACCAAAAGTCTAAACTGATGATACAAAACCCAAGTATGTATCAATGTTAATCCTCTAGAGTTGCAACTCAAAATCAATTTACAATGAGTGGAATAACCCAAGATTTTTTATTTATACTTGTTTTGAGCTCTCCCTACCCGATGTCAGTTATATGTTCTCAACAGAAAGAGACAACACAAATCAGACTAACGAGCATAATTCAAGCGCCATTGGGTTGCTGATACGTCAAGTGCCCAGAGAAGCAATATAGATGATTCAGATCCTTCTAAATCTTCCAAGATATCATAAACAATCAAAGATAACCTTTTACAAACTCCCAAGACGGCAAGTATCAGATGTCAGTACAAAGAGATTCAACAAGATAAAGTCAAGAATGAAACCATTTAAGGACAAATGGTTACCTCGATGTGACACAATCCCCCAAAATCACATAATTCGAAGGGGGTCGTGGCCTCCAAAAGGTAAGGTTGTAGCGAGGTCCATGCTCTGCAAGCCGAATAGTCCAATAAAAAAGAACTGTTTAACAAATATTTAATAGTTTATGAGAGCTAGAACTTAGGGGCCATAATATTGAAGCCCCGCACAGGACAAAAGGAAACCTTTTGGTGATACCCAAACTCGTTCATAATTGGTACAAGGAGCCACAGGATTTGCATTCCCAAATTGTAGAGCTGCAGACGCTTGAGTTTGGAGGTTAAGCAAAAGAGAAATAACACTCAATGAAAGGTGAAAGTGGATGTCCGTCGATGTTAGAGACATGTTTGTCTTATCTTTAAGAGAAGTATAGCCGCCTGCGATATCTACAGGATCAAGTATAACGAGGCCAGATCCAGCCTCAATAGTTAGATCTTTGACCAATGATCGGACCCATGTATCATCTTCTTTGGATGCATACCTGTGAAAAGAAGCACTCATAATCCGAGTATAGCGATAGCTTTCACCCGGTATGAAAAAACTTGTAAAATATCACGGAGGACATGCATCAAGCTTCATTTTCTCAATCAAAGTAGGATCAAGCCTTTGTGAGGTACAGATAGCTACTCAATTTTCTTTCAGATTAAGTTATTCATAGGTCATATGATCTTGAATGCTTGCATGCTTCAGCATGGTTGGGTTTGATCTGCTTCGAGTCACGTCTAATGCAGACAAATACAAGGTTTTTTTTTTCCTTGTTTGTCTGTGTTAAGTCCTGTCTAATATAGACAAAATTACATTCTTACAAGATCTTTTGAAGAGTTTCCAATGGGTAAAACAATCTAAATTGCTTCTTCAGTTGTAATTATCACATATTATATCCATGATGCATCCATGACATGTCACATTTTCACAAACAGGAATATGCAGATACAACTTCAAAGAGAAAAGGAAAAAATAACCAAGATCATACAAAAAGATACCCTGGAACTTGTAACTATATCCTAAACTTTCTTTCTTATACAACAAACCTTCAATTTAACACAGTTCTGTTCCGATTCTAGTTGACGCATAGTGGTAAAATAACAATTTTCCAATACCCATCACTGTACCGACCATACATTATTTACTAACCTTCAATTTAAGCCATAGTGGGTAAAATAATCCTGTTCTTATACCCATCACAGTACCTATCACACAATATCTTTCCATATTGTATGATGCTCAAAATGGGTAAAATGAATGTTCTTCATTTCTCATCCCATGCAGAAAAAATTAGCATCGGTGCAGCTGTGCAGGGGGAAGTCAAGAGGATCCCTGACATCATACTCATAACCGCACTGGAAAAGGGAATTCCTCTGGTCCACCTTGTAGTCCGTTAAAAAACTAAATAAAACTTTAGTTTTTTTTACAATCAGTTGTATTATAAGTTTAAAACCCAAAGCACAGGGTTCTTAGTTCACTAGACAGGTCCCCTCCTGATAGATGTCATAATTACAAATTATACAATACTCTCGCCAACCCTATTGGTACGAAGCGCCTCATCCAGGAAGACCTGGGCAGACTCGCTAGACAAAGAGCCAAATTTATCTATTCCTGCCAAATATTTTCAGATCTGACAACAACTGGACACCATGCAACTCAAACTATAAGCATTCGTCTAAGACCCACAAGGCCGCCTAGATGTGAAAAGGTAGCTCGACAGCCGCCTGGTACATGTAGAACATTTGAAGACCCACTTTATCATGTTAGAGTTAGTATTTTAACTGACTGGTTCTTACTATCAAAACATATAGAGACAGATTCTCCTTCTTAAGTTTTCAGGTGGTCCCTTGCCACTTTTATGTTTCAAACTAGTCATTTTCTCATGGAATGTTACTACAATAACACACTTTCGGCAGAGCAACCTTTGGATAGTGTCATCGATATCTGCAGCCGAGATCCCTAATAGATGTACTTCTTTGGCTTCATCTGCTGCTGTATAGGTTAGAGAAACCGTATTTCTGACGGAGGATGTGATTGCTGACTTTAAAAGAAGTTATATAATGTAATATAACACCTATAGTCTATAGAAACATAAAGTTCAAAAAAAAAAAAAAAGAAGAAGAAGAAGAAGAAGAAGAAGAAAGCAACTGAATCAGATAACCAGTTGTTAAACTCACATAAAGCTTAAGTCAAACTTTGCACGGAGAAGCTTCTCCCCTTGTGATGAATCAAGCTGGGATGATTTTGTTCCATCATAGAACGTTAATTCAGGAGAAATGACCTGGGGATAAAAAGAAATTAACTGAATACCTTTATAAGGTCAAGGTGATTACTCATCTCCAGATATTTTTCAAGTCCTGTCTAGTTCATCACCGAAAAAAATCAAATAGAAGTGGAAAAAATTGAATGAATTTTCTTTTTCTTTTTCTTTTTTGGAATGGTAAAATTGAATTAATTTTCCATTCCTTTAAAATGCCATTTTATCAGATATTACCCCGTTCTCCATAATGATTATGTCATTAAAATACAGTTATCATCATACTTTTACAAATAATATCATCGGATTTCTACCATTAAGTTGATATTTCGTTAGAGTTACCTTCTCAACTAGATATCAAAGTAGACGTGATATGAGATGATGAGTTCAAATCCTACACTATTTGTGCTATGTGTTATGCAAAACCAGCGCATTGTTTGTTCAAGTTTTAGGCTCATGAAGGCCATTAATGTGAGGGGTACTGTCACAAAAAAAACAGAAAAAAGAATATTGTAGCCCACATCATGCATTTCCCTTCTCATGTACCTGAGCCTCAAATGTGAAACTTTGCATCTTGCTTGGATCAGCTTTGGAAGAAGAGTTGGCCACACCAAGAGAATCCCTAATAAACTCTTGGTTTTCAACTTGTTCATCAGAATGTAACATTTGCAAGAATACAATGTCTACACCATCTTCAGGAGAAGCTGAATAGCTGCTATCATTGCTCAAGTAGGTATACTTCCTCAGCAGAGAACCATTCTAAGCAACAAAATAGAAGGCATCAGTGGAACTGGATCCAACCTTTCAGCTAAAAGGTTCTCGGCTAAATATACAAAGTTATTTAGCTAATCGTATAGTTATCTTTCCTCAGAACTCCATGTTAAGGAAATTGTAACTGACACCATTTCAGTGGATGCTACCACAAACTAATATTATTGGGGCTTCCTACCATCAGCTTGAGCTTTTTGTATGCATTCGGATATTATCTGATTCCTTTATCAGTAGTATTGTGAAGTGCTTCAGATCTCGCATTCAAGTGATTTAGATAAGTAAACAAAAGCTAGAAGCACTCACCTCTATCTTTACATTTACAAACCGCAGTCTCTTTCCTCGCCCAATGACAATTATAGGTTGCATTCCTGATGAGTTACTTTCCTTCGGATTGTTTTCTTCCTTCAAGAGTATTGTCTTTCCACAACCATCATATGTATAATCATCAACACCAGGGTGATCAGCTATTAATTGCTGACTAGGAGACAGCCAAACTACCTCTTCTTGTTGCTTGTAAACAGGGACAGAAAGAGCAATGCTACTGTTCTTACGGATTGGATCATTATCAGGATCCATCATTTCGTCCCTACCAGTTATGGCTCCTAAAGCAGGAACAAAGAATTCCCCCACTGCAAGAAGGAAATCCGGCACAACAAGGATGCGAGGAAGTTGAGTCCTTACAACAGATGACTGTGATGTTGCACGCCATCTGTAGTCCAACAATAACATGGTTGAAGTTGAAATGTCAACACCTGAAGAAGCCACGGAATTTGTTCGCTTGAGGCTGGTGCTGTTGAAAGAGAGTGGACTGCATCCAGCTCCTTGCCTAGAGATGTCAGAGGAGGATCCAAGCATCAGGCGCATTTCAGGTTTTGAATCAGGACGGGCATCCATAATACAGAATTTAGGAACAGTAACATAAAGGTCTGCTTCGGACAATGAAGTCATCCGGTATGACACCCAGAGACCTTCAAGCTGAAAGAAAAAAGAACGTGAAATGGAAACAAGAGTGAGTAGAAATATGGTGAGGCATATAGAAAGAGGGAGAAAACAAAGAAAGAAAATACTAACGCTGATATGAGCAAGTGCTGATATTTCGTGAACATCGGTACACAATTCCAGTAATGCATGGTTAACTTCAACGGCCACAATGGTAACCGTGCGCGAGAGAAAATTTTGGCTATTTATGTTGACCTTATCAACCAGTAATTTCATAGTATCTGCTGATCCAGATTTTCCTGCACGAAAACTTGGAGGAAGTCTTGGTTCCTCATTCATGTTTGCGTACGCACAATTCAGAATGACATCATATTCTTTGTCCAGCATCACGCCGTGCAGCGAGTCTATCTGCCAGGCCATTCCAAAAAGTAGTGCATCCATGAGAACATGAAAAAAGCAAGCAATGTTTATGAGGTACTAACTTTGATGGAGAAGTGCATATGTTCATTAGCAGTAGCCACATTGTAATGAAACCTAAGATTGCCACATGATTGCTAAAAAGCTACTCTTCACCCAGTGAGAAACATCAGGATGACAACAACTCATGGACAATAGGACCCATGGTGACAGTGTGAGCTACTCTTGCTTATCAAGAAGCACTCACCATGACTAGTACCTAGTACCTACTACAACTACGGCCTACTACTCACTACCCTCATTTCGTGTGGTTCATTATACCTCCATAATGCTTCAAATGCAAATTGCAGATGCATTGGCTTAAGGGATGGAATATTATATTGTTAAAATTACTCTTATCCGTCACACAATACTCACAACCTTTCCAAAAAATGACACTATGTGACACATATTTTGATGAGTATCAAATAATATTCAATCATCTCGCCACCTTCCTCCTATGAAAATACATGACTTACACTACGACTAATGTTACACGAAAAATTTGCATAGAACAATATGATCATCCCATCATGCCAGTGAAAGTTTGTGTCCACAAGCCCCCACTGATCAAGCATTGCAAGAAATATTGCCCGGAGGGAGTATCTCATTAAGATTATACTTGATGTTAGTACAGCATAGAATGTTAGAATATATTTAGATATTGACATACTACCTCTGTCCTGTAACATTTGTAACAAGTTGAATTGGCACAAGAATTTAGGTATGGGATGAAGTTGTTGTGATTTACAGATTCATCCTTGTGTGTGTGTGTGTGTGTGTGTGTGTGAGAGAGAGAGAGAGAGAGAGAGAGATGATAGTGGTTGAAAGGATGTGGCATAAACGGACTTTCGTATTTTTTTACAATTACAGTTTTCCAAATGGGAAATGTTGCAAACTTTGTGGGACATCCCGATTTGCTAAAACGATGCAATTATTTCGGGACAGAGAGCATGCTAGATAAGATCTATCTTACAAAACCATCGACTTGTGATGGTATGCAATTCAGTGCTAATACCATTTCATACAGAACTCAATGCATTTCTCTTGTCTAGTTGTCTTTCATGCACCCCACCCTTGCATAGCCACCGCAAAAATGAACAAAAACAGGGACTAGATAAAAGAGTAGAAAAATAATTGCAACCGCAGCCACAGAAGTGGAGCACTAGGAATAACTGCCATCATAACTTCCAATACAAGACATCAAATCCACAGAAGCAGACAGAAACCCCAACCCACCCATGAAACAACACACACGACCAGAAAAAACAAAACAAAACAAAAATAAAAGTATGACAAAGCATATTTACCTGAACTTCAAGAGAAAAGGTTGGGACCTTTCTAAAGACATCTCTCAAACTTCGGCGAACACTGACAACAAATCCATCCCCTTCACGAATCATGGGTTTGCCTAAGCAACCATCAATTCCTACGGCCATGTTGATTCCAAGGATCTGCAGTTTATAAACCAGAACAGAAAGTAAGCTACTTTCACAAAACTTATCATGTCAACCATTTCTTTCAAGCATTACCTCGGCGCGCAGCACATCAAGATGAACAGCAGATGGGTCATTTTTTGGACCACCATGCCAGACAAATTCATTTCTCACTTGTAGCTGACCTAAATCAAGCTGCATATAGCTGCATGGTAAAAAAGAGATAACCTTATGAGTGGACAAAGCAGATGCTTCACAAAATATGAACCACATAGAGAGGTCATGCTGTCTTATTATGGTAATCCCTTGGTAGATAAAACTTAAACTGCTCGTATATCAAGTTTGATAGACATCATCAGATCACAAAAGGTGACACATCTTCCATTGGGTTGGTATATATCAGCAATGTTGGTTATCAGGAAATCAACATATCTATAATACCAAATTATTTAGGTGCATGTACAATTGGTGTATGTAGCTTACCAGTTGAAAGAGAACCTGTAGCACATTTTATGCAAATTGCAAGGACCCCAAACATTAGAAATTATGAGACTCATTCCTACTTCTGCACATTTAAAACTTGCTACAACTTTTCCCATAGCTGTCTCAAAAAAGATACAAAAACTAGCAAAAGTACACAATGCTTTAAGTTGTTGCCTGCAACAACCAAAAGTTTTAGTAAAACTTGCATACTATAAGAGAGCATTCATATCTCACACACGACCAAGAGCAATAGAAAACTAGCAACTGAGAAACTAACTCTTTGCTAGTCGAACTCTTTGGAATAATTATTATCGGAGTGTCGAGTGAGAGATCCAACTTTATTGATGAAGATCCATCAATTTCATATTTCTGAATGAACCACTCAAAATCTCCAACTTTGTCCACCAGCTTGATCACTTCCTCTGTATGTGGCGTAGCAAGCTCCATGAAGTATGCAGATATCTGAAAGTTAATTGAAGATAACTCGATAAGCATGTAATAAACTATCCAAAATTCTTTACTTAATTCTTAGCAGCCCTATTTTATCATAAGTCATGAAATTGTAGAAACGAACAATGAAAATACTCAATAAGTGTGCACACGAAGGGCCATTAATTCCAAACACTCACCTCCCTAACAAACCTGTAGAGGAACACAATACGTACTCCAGACAGTCGACCGCAAAGGCTACAATCATATCCAGCATAATCATCATCTTCAGCACTATACGACTTGAAAGTAAACTGATAAAAATACAAAATAAACCAAGAATAAGAAAAGAACTATACTATTAGAAAAGATCCCACTAACATTAAATCAATCAACTCCCCAACCAAACCACAACATCCAGAGGGGAAAAAAGGAAAGGAAAAAGAACAGAACAAAAGAAAAGAATTAAAGAAAAGACCAGACTATCAAGATCAATTCAGTTTTCTCCCCAGACTTTAGAAAAAAGGGGAAAAGTGAACTTACCTTTATAAGTGATTCAACACCAGGATTGCGTATATCACACAGCCAGCTCCAACAATGGTCATTGCCAAGTGACACATCTTGAAGCCTTAAGTTCCCTAGTTTACCTTCGATGGAAATAGAACAAGGATGCACCTTGAAACAAGAAACTAAATCAGTTTTAGAACAAAAAGGAAGATTCACCAGCTAAGTACACCACAACAAGAGATAATATAGTGAGAAAAAAAAAAAAAGAGAAAAAGGCTTCTCTAAATACTTAACCCAAAACTAAAACATGCGGAGAAACAATTCAACCCAAGCCAATCTTTTGGTAAGGCTACAATCTTATTCGCATTTTAACACGCCATCCTCACACGAATGCTCTTTTTGGGAGTGAAGCATAAACAATATATCAGCTCAGCAGAGTGGAATGTGTTGCAAAGCCAAAGTGTAGTCCATGCCTTTTGAGAAGAGGGGTTCACCTAGCTGCTTTGTCCTAGTCGCGTAAGACTCGTTATTGTACTCTCCTCTTTGGGCAATGATATTTATAGGGGTTAAAGAGACTAAAGTGCCTTTAGCCAAGATAGTTAAAGGCACTCATGACAACATGATAAAAGGGCTAAAGTGCCCTTCAAAAAACATAGACAAAAGATCTCTCTCCTTGCACAATATTGTGAGGGCATGGACTCACATGTGTTAACAAGATTCTCTGAAATGATAAAGAATGTGGTTAGAAGAGAAGGATTAAGATAAGTCAACCTCGAAGCCTCCCACTTAAGAAGCCATCTATTACAGATACAAAAGAAGGGGATGAGTGATTCATGGACAATACAACTAACGGTGAGTTGTATCCTGCCCCTTGAGGATACAGCTAATGGTTATAGGTTAATATGGATATTCAATTTAATCTCAGTAACAAAAATGAAAATGTATAGAGAATAGATACGACTGACAGTACGACAATTACAGCTGGAGTGAAGGAGGAGGGTAGTCCATACCTTGAGATCCAAAATAAAGCTTTCTTGAACAAAGATGGCAAGCTGAGAGCCATCTTCCTTGTTGAGAGTCACTGTAACACTGTCCACTATCATGCTTAGTTTAAACACAACTCGCCCCTTGCCAAATCCAAGCAACCCTTTGACATAGGCATTACCACTATCGGCGATTTTCTCTTTCATGGGTGCCAAAATATCATCCGAAATCATTGTCGCACTAACGGCACTTGCCGCATAATTAGCCGAGCTCACATCCAAGCCAAAACCAATCAAAGCAACAAGAGTGGGACGGTTGCAAAAGAATTCCATCTTGGACATATAAACACTCATCTGAAAAGGGGGAAAAAAAGGAAAGAAAACCAAGTATATTAATATGATAAAAACTTAACGGACTTGGGAGTCAGGAGCGGTTGAGAAGTACCTGAGTATCAATCCCATCATAATCTGGCGAGCTAAGATCCTTGGTAACAAAATTCAATGAAACAAAGTCAGAACTGTCACTTCCCACAGTCTCATAAAAAATTTCAGAAGATGATAGTCTTCCCTTTCCAGGGTCCTTATCAGCATATGAGGCCACTGAAGAATCCAATTCTAAGGGACAAAAGTTTTCAGAGTGCATTATGGATTCAGGGCCAGGCAGGAACTCCGGTAAAGCATCATTGAAGATATCTCCTTCCTCCATAGATATTGATGAAACGTCTTTAACATGAGCTTCCAATGCAGTAGGGGAAGCAATAAACTGCTCATTCTTCACAACCGAATAAGCAAGATACTGAGGTTCTGCTGCCAAATGACCCTGCAACTCATCTTTGATTTTCAGGGAGTGAAGTTTGACATTAACTGCTAGGTTACCATCACCGAGAACAAGGTGCACCTGTCAGATAAGAATTCAGATCAGAAAATCCCTAGCAACAGAACCTAAGCGTACCTACACACTTCCGTATGTCATAACCGAAAGTCATGGTGATCAGATTGGCAAAAATGTTGCTCAGTCGTACAGTTTTGACGGGACAAGACTTTTCTGTAGGCATATGCATATGTAGGCAAAAGAAATGCAGGGGAAAAAAGAGAAACAACTAAAAAGCGACTGAAACGTTGTATAAGCTAACCTTTCCTCCAGCACCGAAACCCTCCACAAGCAGAGTCTCTTCATTCTTCTCTCTGCCATCATCGCCTCTCTACAGGACGAATGTGTAAAAATTGATCAGCAAAGGAAGGAAAAGTAAATGGATAGGTGAAGTAGAACAAAGGAAATACATATTAGTATGTGCCCGTCTAAGTCGGTGGCTACAATAGGATATTTAACAAGCACAAAGCCACGAACTGCAAGATTAGAACACCAGCTTTTGAGTAGATAACTGTTCGAATGATAACTAAACATTCCTATCATTCCTATAACTAGTTTCGGTGAATTTTTTAAATCAATCAGTCAACGCTTATTTTATCATCTAGACCTTGTAGTCACTAGGTAGTGCCGACAGCAACTTGACAAACAACAAGAACTCAACAAAAATAAAGAAGCAAGATTTTTTTGTAAGATATAAGATCCAAAAAACACCTTTCCGTAAAGATATAAGTTGCTTTCACTAGCAAAATGAACCGTAAATTAAGCTATATAAAAATTACCTTCCCATAAATAAATAACTTTGTCTCCATCAATGTCCCATTGATGACAAGATCAGCAGCTTTCAAGTTACTTACTCGAGCTTCAGAAAACTCAGACACCGCAGGAGTCGAGTATCCAAAGATGTCCAAGGGGGCCTAAGCACATTTTTCCAGAAAAAAGAATTACTCAGAACACAGCATCAATGACAACAAATAACATTAGCAAAGACACAGCTGCAAGAACTGATATAATAAAAGTAGAACAATCAGGAAAGGGAAGAACTCACTGAAGCCTGATAAGTCGCCTCTTTTAGTCCTTTAATCCAGGTAGACTTATCATCTTGATTCTGAAACTCTATAATTAAGGTACTAGAAGCCTCAAGAGCCTACAGAAACAGACAAGAGTAGAAAGGTAAGAGAATGGAAATACACGTTGTGGTCAGCCAGGGACAGGTCAAAAAGTACGATTCACAATTCTATATCCCCAAAACAAAGAGAAAAGCGGAAGAGACAGGAAAATGAATTGGAGCAGTCTAAAAAATATGATATGCTAGAAGCTTTCCATGAATTCATGGATGAGAGATCATACTAGAGAAGCGCGGCCTGAATAACTTACTTTCTGAAGGTCCATGCCTCTAGAGCACACAACAATACTAAATAGTGATCCACCAACATTTGTTGAAGGGACCTCATATACTTGTTTGCCACCCATACTGCATGATAAGAAAACATCACGCTGAGATATCTCAGAAATCAGGAAATCACAATGAGTAAGAGCTTGAAAAGTCAAAGAATATGGTGGACAAATAAGAAAATGTCCCTATACCTAAGGCATCGGCGGTAACTGCGTGCCATTCTAGAATCTAGAACATAGAGATAGCATCCTGATAGCACAAGAAAACAAGGATGCCACGTAGCAATGGAATTGCCAATTCCCTGAGTTAATTGGCCAAAAGGATTAGTAACAGTGATGAACCAGCAAATCAGAAGCCAACAGAAAACCAGCTGCAGTAGTTATCAGTCTTACCTTCCAAACCAAAACTCTAGCTTCAATGTCCATATCTGCTGAACTCCAAGCGGTAAGTTTGGATTGGTCATCTTCATCCAAGGGTGCGCCAGTGCTTTGCATTGCACTGTACAGAATATTCAGCAGCTCTACTACTCTACTATATCTCGCAGGAGAGACATGAATACCAAGATTTGGGACTTGTACAGATATACGCATCCATGGGTAGCTAGGATGGGGTACTTTTATCTAGAAGTTAATCAGAAACAAATAACTCCATTAGGGAAAATCCTTGACAAAAAGAAGTCAAACCATTTATTGCTAAATTGCGTAGAGCACAAAGAAATTCAATAACAAGTCACCTTATCAACAAACATTCAAAGAGAAACCTACCTGATCAACAACAACAGCCATCCCACACTTGTCTACCAATGGAAAGAAACTATCTACGCCACGAACAGAAAGCGCTGAAGATTGACCATTCACAAGAAAAGAGCTCAATGAGCACTTCTGGCCTTCACATCCACAATCACTATAAATCGCTGAGATGTCTCGCCCGGAAATATAAAAGCGAGAATACAACGATTGATCCTTCTCATCGGAATTGCAATCCTGCATCAGAAATAATCAATTTTTAATACCACATTTTGGTAAATAATTTTAACAAGGGAAAGCAGCACTTACCTTTGTGCGTAATGTAAAATGACCAAAGTCGATAAGAAAGTGGCCATCGCATATGGATGAAGAACTTTTCCTGATAGGTACTCTGACTTTAGGAGCATCAAAATCTATGTGGAGAGCAAACCTGTAGCCACAAAACTTAGAACCTCAGCAATGGAAGACCAGAAAAAAGAATATGACATCTTCGTGCAAACAATAACCACAACCAACAAGTACCCTTCTTCAAGCTATCACCAGCTAACAACATTTTGAACATACTCCTCAGCAGTTAGATAAGGTTCTCAATTCACAATTATGTCTGTCTTAATACCGCAGCACTTTCTTATTGATAGTGAGTGATACACATTGTACATTGAAAGGAGAGAAAACCACAACATCCCTTAGATTACGGAAAGCCTATGCCATCTTGATTATGATGAGTTTTTCTTGGGATTTTAATTGTTAAGACAAAGTAGACCATCGCAATGCCATGGCCACATCATGTACACATAATGAGGAAGAGTTGGGCTAGTATAATTCCAGATGACAACTGTAATTGCTAAAAAATTAAAAAATAATTTTATAAAAAAAACAGAGAATTATTCAGCATAACCAAGATAGACCCCTTAATATGCTATACCAATAAGATAAACCAACACTAAATTAAAACTGTGTTTATGAAATGAAGGCTCCGTAAACTAGCAAATAGCTTGGCTTTAATTAACCATTGACCTTCACACTAGTATAGGGACTTCAAAGGCAACAAAAACATAAGCATTAAAACTCATTGGCATAGCTAACCTGCTCTGTTCTTCTAAAACAACTTGAAACTGCTCTTGAGCTTTCCGTGTCACCTTTTCAAACTTCATCTGCCATGAATCATACCACAGCATAAGTACCCTATAATAGGAGAGATACAACGAAAATTGATAGTCTACCTGCAAAGCAGAAGCAGTTTCCATAGCAATCGTAGGACTAACTGCATTGCTTCTGTCCAAGAACTCCCGAAGACGCTCATAACTTTCCAGCAGAACCTTTCACACCAATTATCACAAAGAACGCCAGTTTAGCTCAACTAGTTCATCGAAACTACCAGAGCAAAGAAACCAAACATAGGTAACCAGAAACTACGTAGAGCAGCATTATTCACAAGAAAACCAAGAAAAACCGAATAAGAGATGTGACATTTATACAAACTGAAATCAGGAAGCAAGTAAGAAAATGAATTGCATTCATGGTTCACTTGTCAATCAGTTATATGTGAGGAGATGCATTTATGTGCAACCAGATCAGCAACCACATGCTTAATAAAGAATAAAGGGACTGTCGCTATAAGAGCTGGCAAGAGCAAGCATGCTTGATTTCCTTGATGATTTGAGTGTAATACAACCTTACAAGTAACTCAGCCCCATCGTAATCATCACCCACAGAGGCTTCATTTCACCATGGATAATAAGATAGTTCACTGAACTTCCAGGCGCTCAGAAGTTAAATTGTTGCCTATAGAGAACCACAAGGGAATATCTTTGGAAGAGACCTTCTCAAGATTTTACAGTCTGACACATCTCCACAAAAGAAGAGATACTGCAAAAAAGCAGTGACTTCCTAGTCTTTAATAATAAAAGAGATTTTTTTAAAAAAATGATTTATAAGAAAATGAGAGTTGAAATTGTATTAAGGTCTCAACTATCTTTTTAACTCCTTGAGATTAGAAAGTCAATTAGCCTGTGCTCTGAGCCATATGCTTGCACAACCATCATCAGAAAGTAGTATAGGCATAAGAAGAATTGCAGAAATGTGTACTGTACCACGGGTAGTGTCAAGGCTAAGATATTAAATATTACCGTGACATGGCAGGGGCACATGGTAGCTGAAAGCCTCCAGTCAACATTCTCACCCAAGGGGGAGTGCACAAAGCTAGCAGCCAATGCACTCTGTTTTTGCTCATTACTCACACTCTGGCAAACAACATTTGAAAAGAGAGCATCAGTGATGTACCAGTTGTTGAGAGCATCAGTGATGTATTGACCATTAAGAGCATCAGTGATGCAGATGGCTAGTAAGATCAAGAAGGGATAGTTTCCCCATAAAAATTTAATGATTGCCATCACATATGCATTTCATTGTGTAACTCATTGGATCCCTACTCTTGATAATTTGATCTAAAGTAATGGTATGTATTGATGTAGCATTATTTATCTACATTGTAGTATACATCTTTACAATTGTTTCACATAGTATTGACATTAGGTTAATGTGCATTAAATTGTGGTTCAACGGATCGATTAAAAAAGAGAAACGAAAAGACAAAGGAACAAAAGATGAGAAAATGGAACTTAGAAAGGTTGAATGATGCTTATGAAATGAGGAAATGAAAAGATAAGAACAAAAGAAGGAAGTACCATATTTTGAAGTTAAACCAGAGCAAATCATGAGCCAAACAAAAACCATCTGTGATATTATATACTCCCTCCGTCCCCGGAAAGAATGAAAAATTTTGACTTTGCACACGTGTCGATGCAAGTTTGACAGTATGCAACGATGATCAAACGTAATTTTTTGTAAATTTATCGTGAAACATCAATGGTTGTGTAAGTTACGTACTGCAACCAAATACATGTTGCGGGAAGATCAGATGTGATTTGATATGAAAACGAGACATGTATACATACGTATATAATAGTACAAAATACATATATATTGCATTTTTTGTGGGACGGAGGGAATATATAATAATAGATAGGCACGTTAATCTCAGACAGATTCCCCCAGCATCAATCTCATTGCTCTATTTGAGAACCAGTGATGCCAAAAATATTCCAATTCTGTGTACGCTAACCTGAGCGAGGGAACCTTCAGGAGAAGACAAGCCATAGAATCTCAATGACACATCACAGAGGATACTTCGATGCTTAAACTTGGTTGAGATGTTAAGTTGTTCAAATCGACCACAGATGATCTCTGTATGGCTTAAATCAATGATCTGTGCAGCAGCCTGACGAATAGATACTTCTATTAAGTATTGTATTGCATTTGGCATATCCTTCCCTGATTGTAAGGTCAAATCCCCATCTGGTTGATAACTCAATAGATTGTTTATTGCCTTCCATTCCTCTTTGGTGAACTTTCTCTCAGTCAACTCTGCCGCATCAGAACTCTCATCAACAGCGGATCCCCTGATATGGGAGCATATGAGTAAAGCTGAGAAATATAGAACAGAAGGTGACTTCTACAGACCAACAGAAAAGCGTTCTAGAAACTAAATTGAAAGTCTCATTTAATCAAACTATTGAAGCATGAGAAAGAATGCTGATACGAACCAGCTAAAGGAAAACCAACTACTCTTGTTGCGCCTCCTTTCAGCCGCCTCTTTGGATTTTACTGATTCCACTTTAGCATGAGCCAATAACCTGTATGTGGTGATCATTACCTATAAATCTCAAAGACATAAATGCTTTGACTACGGAGTATGGGTACGTATTATAAACCCACTTGTGGTCATGTTATGACACAAGATCACAACTGACACCACTAAAGTACACAAACAAAATGATCTGTTGGCATGGTTTCAAAACAGAAACAAAACAGTTTGTTAACGTTTCTAATTATACTGAAGCAGAAAACCCTTGAGGTAGAGATGTAAACCTCCACAAGAGAACCACTTTCGAGTCAAGATCCCTTTCAATTAGTCTCATTTCTTGAACATCTTTAAGAGGTGATTGTTGCAAGGAACTGACGTATAATAGAATATAACGGCGACGTAGCTGGCATAGGTACTGGATACGCTCCCATGAAAATCGATAACTGTGAGAAGCAAAAAAAACATAACAGTTGTAAAGATCAGAGCACTAAGTACATTAAACACCAGCTGGAAAGTTGCTACCAGGGGAAGATGTTCAACTGTAAGATGTTCTGCATTAGTACCACAACCTTACCCTACAAGAGAATATGAACATTACCACATTTTCCTCTGCTGCAAAGCAGCCTGAACGGCGAAACGCCACCACAGATGAGGCGCCTCTGAAATTGATACAACAGGCCTCAAATGTGATACCTCAACATGTGTTCTATACCTTGATATAACCTCAAAAAGTTTTATCCAATCATAGTATTGAGCCTGCAAATGTAAGGAGACAGAAATTATTAAATCGTAATTAAACCAAAAGCAAGCAATCCAGCACAAACTACGAATGCAAGCCTTTCAAGTCAGCTCGCAACTAAAGAAAGATAAATATTAAGAATATTGGCAACAAATATTGGTGTAAAAGTCATCCAAACTTCAGTAAATTTGGCCATTTACTGCTGGGCAGAGGATACATATTCTTGAACCCACTTCATTCACCTAGGCAACATAGTTTCCCCCAGCCAGTAGAACTAATTGGCCTACCTCTATCCTACTAGATAGCTGTATAGCACACTCTTCCATCTGTGAGCCATCTTCTCAAACTTGTTGCCACTTCCCTTCACATGCATACTATCTCAGTTGCCCATTGCTATTTCTCCAGTTGCTACTACTCCAACTTTTCTAGGGTAATATCGTTATGAATCTTCAAGTATTTATCATTATTGCAAGTTCAGTTGCTATCTTTAAAAGAAACATTGACCTCCAAATGACAGCCTGGATCCATTTATATAGCCTTTAGTCATCCACAGGACCACAAAAATAAAAAGCAAACGCCTAATGCCCAGAAAATATTTAACGCTCGAAACAAACTAGTCTTCTACCTCTGTAATTGTTAAGGAAACATCATCAAGGACAACTGCTGCTTTCTCAAATGGATTATCTGGATCATTTCTTTCTTGACTACCAAGACGATGGTACTTAAGGGTTCCATTTATGGGAGAAACTAAATAAGTGCGGTCAAGGGCCCATATGGGCTCCCTCTTGTCTTCAGCTCCTGGTTCATTAATCCCCTCTTCAAAAATCTGCAAACAGGTATACCACGAGAGTATCAAATTTACATGATACCTCGGAGGATAATGTACTACTACTCCATCAGCCTCATTTTTACAGGTATTAAGCTTTATTACAAACCTCAACCCACTCAATTGGAATGAGATCTTCCCATCTCTTTTGTATTTTCCAAGGAGGTCTATCAGAATCATGGTACACCGCTAGTCTTTCCAGCTGCAAGGACTGCAATGACAAAACTATAGCATTTGAATGAGACATTAGAGGACACAAATTAAGCTAACGCATTTGGTCACAAGTGCTAGTATGATACAACTGTAGACATCATAAACAATTTCAGGAAAAATGGAATTGGAGGAGAAAGTTTCGGACAGGAAATAGGGGGAAAAAACTTGGCCAGGCATGCTGTCCTGTGAAGAGAAAAAAAGATACTCATCCATGGCTAAACCGTCAGCGGCTGGCCTGAAAACCGTCTCTTTCTAAAAGGGCCAACTGGAAGTTCTATGAAGCAAAGAGGAGCAGCTCAAGCAATTGCAATAATCACCTAAACAAAAGCCCTAGGATCATGTCTCTCCGTCGAAGAAATACGTCCAACACCTATGCAGTTAATTTTTCCTCATATTTTGAAATGCATGAAAATGTTTTTGTTTTTCGCTACAGTTCATACAATTAGTTACCTTGTCCTGATATACAAAGACAGCATATTTGTTTTAGAGTTGTTTAATAGCAGATCAGTGTATCTTTCTTTTTTTCCCTTGCTCCTACTGTCAATATCTTTATGTGTAGTGGCAGGTCAAGGCCATATTATTAAACACTTCTGGAATGGGTTTCGTCCTAGTGCTCACTGATGCACCCTAACATCACCTATGATTATAAGAAACTCCAAGGCAAGGGTGCAGAAATTTTAAGTTAATGTGAAAACTGGTTAGTGCAGTAATAGCTCTAACATAATCACAACCCCCCCCCCCACAAAAAAAACACAAAGATAAAATAAAATACAAGTCGAAAAGATAAAAATCTAAATAAAACCTACAAAAAAAAAAGGTCTGCAAGGCAGCAGAGCCCCTAGAGATGGAAGTTGAACAACGTATCTAAATCAAGGAAAGCTAAAAATGCTTCTGGGTTGAATGATTTGAGCATTGCTCTCACTGTAACATATATCTTTTGTTACTCCTACCGGATGAGCATCATAAACACAAGGTTGGTGTTCTAAAAAGGTTGGATTGCTGCCTAGGTGAAATTCAGACCTAGAAGGTTCCAAAACGCCAAATGAGGCTTTTGGCCATCTAGGCGTCTCACCCTCATTTTTCATTCTGCAATACGACCAAGGAGAACCAAACATATCAAATGTTCATGCAGAATACACCGAAAGTGGTTTATTCAATGGAGAATCAACTTGATCGCGATCCTACTCTATATTTTTCTTCATTTTAACATAACATTTAGATAGTAAATATTAGCATTTTTAGCACGAGTGTATGTGGGCAGACGCATGCACATGCTTAGACAACAACCTAGAAATCAGCCTTGACAATCGCCTTGATATCCATCTAGGCCCGTGCCTCGCTGCCTAGTGCTATTTAGAATGTTGAAAGGGGTTAATAATGACGTAAGCAGAACTAAATGAATAACAGATAGTCATGATAGATATTCAGAAAGAATAACAACAATCATTCAATTGCTACAATCAGAAGATAAAGGTTGCATAATAAGAATAGTCCATCATTACGCACAAACAAAAAGTTAAAAGTCAAAACCAACCTTGCGTAATCTATCTAAGGCGCCACTGGTATCAAAGGTCTCATTTCCTTGATCATCCATAGTAACAGCAGCAAGTTTGGCTAAAGTGAGGCCACAAGCAAAAGGCCGTCCAGGATTACTACACAAATTCAAATGATTCTGTGCAATTTAGAAAGTGAAAACAATCTAAATCCTGCAAATTTTAGGGGGAAGAAACAGAAATAAATGTTTGCAAACCTCATAGGATCCTCATATCGAATGTGTACATTGCTAATGGTAATCTTCAGGTTTCCAATAACAGTAGCAACTAGAGAACCAAGCCAAGAATTTCCAGATGGTGGCTGGAAAATTAACGAAGAAGAGAAGAAAATACAAATCAGTTTGTTCTCCAAAAAAAAATACAACTCAGTTCATCAGGTCGGCCTTCACTTCAGATACTCAAGTAAATATGGAATATCTTAGTTCACAGAGCAGTACAAAGTTTCATAAAAGCTAAAGAGGTTCTTCAGGTATGCCAAAACGAAAAGGTAAGGGCAAGTCCAAATACACAAAGCATTCATGAGATAAAGATACAGATTCACATCTATACCAGTACGATATAAGCAGCATGTTTTATACAAGGTTGCATCTAACATGAAGTCAACGACTAGAAAGATACTATTATATCCATGTCCTTTATCGACATCATATTAGGTTTGATGGTATGTTTTGAGAGATTTGGAAAAGTGAAGTAAATTTCATAGATAACTCAAAGAGAGTATTTATACAACATAAATATAGTAACTTAATTTATTTTCTACACTCCCCGCAAACTAGAGCATATATGTTTAATAAGACCAGTTTGGAGGTGAAATGACGATGAAGAGATCGAGATAAAGTTTTTGTGAAGATATCTGCACTTTGGTCACAAGCTGGTACATGCTGCAGTTGGATTGTCCTCTGTTGAATCTTTTCAATAAAGTGACAGTCAACTTCTATGTGCTTGGTTTTTTCATGGAATACTGGATTCTCATCAATGTGGATGACAGCCTTATTATCACAGTAGAGAGATGAAGGACTAGGGAACCGAACACCAAGTTCAGATAGAAGGCGTTCAAACCAAGTCAACTCAGAAGTAGCTAAAGCCATATCTCTATATTCTGCTTCAACTGAGGAACGATCTACAACCGTTTATTTCTTGGCTCGTCATGTAATTAGATTTCCACCAAAATATGTACAGTAGTCACTGGTTGAACGTCTATCATCAGGAGACCCAACATAATCTGCATCAGTATATGCTGTGAGAGATGTGAGAGAGGAGATAGTTGTAGGTCTATAGATGAGGTCCTGACCAGGAGACTTCTTCAAAATATCTCAAGATGTGCTCAACAACTGTAAGATAAGACTTTCTTAGAGTATGCATGAACTGACTGACTAAGCTCACTGCGAAAGATATATCCGGTCGGGTCACAGTCAAATATATAAGTTTGTCAACAAGTCTCCGATACATGTTTGGATTTGAAATAATAATGTCTAACTCATCAGTAAAGTTAGAAATTTTGAGATTTTGTTCCAATGGAGTGTCAATTGGTTTACACCCAAGGAATCCTGACTCTTTTAGAAGATCCAAACAGTATTTACTCTGATTTAGAAGAAAACACTTTTCCTGCTTAGCAATCTCAATCCCTAAAAAGAATTTGAAAGTACCCAAATCTTTGGTATGAAACTGTTCTGGGAGAAGAGCTTTCACCTTGGCAATTCCAGTTGTATCATCCCCAGTAATGATAATGTCATCAACGTAAACAAGTAGTATCACACGTCGATGAACAAATAGTGAAGAATCTGCAAATCTTCTGGAGAATCCAATGGCCTGTACAACCTTACTGAATTTCACAAACCATACTCGTGGAGATTGTTTGAGCCCATACAATGACTTTCGAAGACGACACACATGGTTTTCCCCCGCAGTCTCGTACCCAGGAGGCTGAAGCATGTAAACAGTCTCTGTCAAGTCACCATGTAGAAAGGCATTCTTTATGTCAAGCTGGTACAATGACCATGAACGGTGCACAACAAGTGCGATAAGCACGCGAACAGTATTGAGTTTGACTGCTGGAGAGAATGTCTCTTCATAATCAATACCAAGCTGTTGGGTAAATCCTCTGGCCACAAGACGAACCTTTAATCTTTCAACTGATCCGTCGGGATTGTGCTTTATCGTGTAGATCCAACGACAACTAACACAAGACTGGCCTGAAGGAGTGGGAACAACATCTCATGTGCCATTTTTCCATAGAGCCTGCATCTCTTCATTCATAGCAGCTTTCCACCCTGGATATGCAAGTGTCTCTCTCACTGAAGTAGGAATAGAAATAGATGACAAAACATATGCAAACTTTCGAAGAGAGGAGGTGAGACGATGATACGATACAAAATTAGCAATGGGATGTAAAGTATAAGTATGAGGATGCTTACGAAGGACAATGGGTAGAACATCCGAAACAGACGTCATTGGTGGAGGGTGAGAAGCTGCAGGAATCACTTTATCAATTGTCTGCTTCACCCTTCGAGTATAGGTCCGAAACGGAACAGAAGCAGGTACACGAGCAGGAGTAGGAGCAGATACAGATGATGGGTCTACCTCACCAATAATAGGTTGAGAAAATGAATTTGAAGAAGAAAAAGAACATCCCGAAAGAAGTAAAGTAGAGTACTTGTGCAAGAAAAATGACATCGACTAATACAATAGTTTTCTTTGTCTCAGCAAAATAACAGACATATCCCTTTTGTGTGCGAGAATACCCAACAAAAAAATATTGAGATGCACAAAGAGCTAACTTATCTTGAGTAGGACTAAGACAGTGAACAAAGCACGTGCATCCAAATACCCTCGGAGTGACACAGAATGGAGACTTGTCATGATATAAAGGAGAGAATGGGGATTTGTTTCCTAGGATAACAGAAGGCATTCTATTGATAAGATGACATGCAGCAAGCAAAGCAAAATTCCAGTATATACGAGGAACGCCCATCTGAAATAATAAGGTTCTAACAACCTCTAAGAAATGACGATTCTTACGCTCAGCAACTCCATTTTGTTAGGGAGTGTAAGCGTAAGAGATGTGATGAATAATACCTTGTTGAGAACAAATATCCTAAAATTGTGTACCCATATATTCCCGTGCATTATTAGTGCATATGACCTTAATGACAGTAGAGAACTGAGTATGAATTTTAGAAATGAATGTACGAAACACAGAGACAACCTCAGATCTATCGTGCAACAGGAATAATCATGACATACGAGAAAAATCATATATGAAGGTGACAAAATACTGAAATCCAAAGAGAATTTTCAGCTTATAAGGACCCCAAATATCTGGGTAGACTACAACAAAGCGAGTATCACTGCGAGCATAGACAACTGAAAAACTAGATCTGTGGTGCTTCCCTAGTATAAATGCTTCACAGCTGAACTCAGAGAAAGAAAAAGTAGGGATCATGGTACGAAGGACAGACAAAGGTGCATGACCAAGTCGTCGATACCAATCAATACTTGAAACCGCGGAAAGAGAAGTGGGTGATGCATTCATATGATAAAGTCCCTGAGCTTCACGACCTTCACCAATTACTGCTAGAGTCCGAAGATCCTGTAGCACAAAAGAAGAAGGAGAAAATGTGATAGAACAGTTGTGGTCTCTAGTAAGACGACACAGAGAGTAAATTGTATTTTAAAGAAGATACTGAAAGAACAGATGGAAGAGTAAGAGAGAGAGTAAGAAAGAGACCCTGAACCCAACACAGGAGCGGTATTCTCATCGGAAATTATGATGAACTGATGTGACGTCTCAGTCATAGAGGGAATAGTGGATTGAGTGGTGTGATCTGTTGCACCTGAATCGATAACCCATTAGGATGATTTAGAGATATGGCCTGATCGAGACAAAAGTCCTCGAAGAGACTGAAGCTCATGGGAGGAAAGTCCACCAGTGGAAGTGGAAGTCGATGGCGTCTCAGCTGACACTTGCCGAGCAGAAGGAGTCGATGACTGATCAGAATACTCATGTTTCTTCCAGCAAATGATAATATGGGTTGATCGAGATAAAAGTCCTCGAAGAGACTAAACCTCATGAGAGGAGAGACCATTGGTGGAAGTGGAAGTCGACGAATGAGTCATGATCACCGAGATATCGTCGAAAAATTCGTCGGAAGTTCACTAAAAGTTGTTCGAAAACACTGTTCAGCACTATTTTACTGTTCGACACTATTTACTATTCATCTCTAATCCTCTGATTTCACCAGGAAAAAAAACGAAAAACTTCCTGGATCAATTCTTGCTGAGGAGCTGCGACGAAGGCTGAGTTATAGATCTGGCTGAAGTCTTGAAGTCGAAGGCCTCAAGTACAGATTTGGCTGAGCTGCGAGATCTGCGAGAGGGGAGCTGAGGAGTTGCCTGGTGGCAACGACAGCAACAGTCCAAGCTGCAGCTAAGTGTGAGATGGTTTAGGTGGTGACGGCTAGGGTTTGCTCTGATACCATGTTGAGAGATTTGGAGAAGTGAAGTAAATTTCATTGATAACCCAAAGAAAGTATTTATACAACATATTGATACAGTAACTTAAATCTTTTTTTTACAGTATGAGAAATAGTGGATTTGCAATAATTAAAGAGCCAATGTCATTTGCACGAGAGGGCATAATATTTTTTTTTCTATGTGTCGCATTACTATGTAAGGCAATGAGAAGAGGAAAAAGGATAAGGGTGGAAGCACAAAGATCTTTTTAAATCAAACTTTCTTTCCTTTAAATTGTCCCACTATTAAAGAAAATATTCAAAGTAAAATGGGCTTTATTTTTGTCATGGAATCAACTCTACCAAAAGTCCGAACTAATGATAACCGGCACATTATATTATTTTGTATCTCAACACTCTCTCTCAAGCGAAAGCCCACTTGGGCTTCGCATGGACAATGCACTGCCCCAACACAAACTTAATGCCATACAAACAAACACAAATACACAACAAGTGGAAGTTGCAAAATTCGAACCCGTGACCTCACTGTCACATCTGCACTTATACCATGTCGTGGAATCAATTCTACCAAAACACTGAACCAATGATAATAAGCCCATTATATTAATTTATATCTCAACAATTTTCTCTTCTTATCTTTTCCTTTCTTTCATTTAAAAACTCACAAGCATACATGAGAAGAGAAAATTATCAACTTTCTCTTCATTTCCTTTTTTCCTTCCATTTCCTGATTAAATGCCTAAAACTCACAAGCAGGGTGAGAGTTAGGAATTCGAATAACAAAAGAAGGCACATGAACAATAAAGAAAATCAAAATAAAATTCCGATAAAGCTAATATTTGAGATGACACACATTTCCCAGCTTTGATCTTGACATTGCTTCAAGTGTTGCTGCTTCTGCTTCCTGTATAAAACATAAAATGGAGGAAAACATTATCAACATCATGTTTAATGATATTCAATTAAAAGCTACTCCACTTCCAGGTAATGCCCAAACGAAAGGATGCACTCGATGCAAATTTTGGGCAAGATGCAATTCCACAACAGCATAATGATAGGAGCTACAACATCATATGTCAACTCCCATACCTGAATAACGGCACAGCCTAATGAATTCAACTATGCTCATGTTGCAAACAAGATTTCATCGTGGCAAGATCCATTCACAAGTACGTCGTATCACGGGCAATTCCAAGCTAACAGTAAGCATTCCATATTTTAAATAGCCTTATAGTGGAGTCAAAATACAGCTCCCCTAACTATAATTGTTTCATGATGACGCGTCCTTAAAGAAGAAGGTATACGCCAAATCTACTAGAGAAGTAGAAGAAAGCACCCTAAATGCTCTAAGATAGGCTTGAGAAGGTATCAACAATGCAGTCGACTAAATGAAAAAGAGATATTAATAAAGAGCTCAACCGCTCAACCTCAAGAGTTCTACAAGATGAACATGTTAAAAGTAGTTTACGAGATCAGTTGCAGTAGAACGCTTGAACTAAAGAACGCATAAAAAGGAGAAAACGGAAAAAAGGTGATAAACTTTGCTTAGAATCCAAGTTATTAAATGAGAATAAACAAGTCACAAGGGACAAATGACAATTACTGAGCTTGTTACCCGGAAATATTCATATATCAGGATACTCGTTCACATGCCATAATAGAAAAATTAGCATAAAATCTCACCTCGATCTCATGCAACTTTGCTTTAAAAAGTCTTTCCATGTCTTCCTCCTTCAACGCAAATGAGACATTGAATGTCAAAAACAAATACCATACACAACTGTATTATATGTAAAGCTAACACTAACTTCAGCAACATTGCCGAAAAGACTCGTTACGACCTTCACTTAGGGGGAGAGGAGCGGGAGATCTCCAACAATTAGTGAAGGGCCACTTGCTATACCCAAGATGACAAAGACATAGGCCAGTCGTGTACCTTAAGGGTCCTTCCATCAGGCACTGGATAAGCAAGAATGAAGACCCGGTCGATAAGAACAATCACCGGCTCTTTACCAAGGCTTTTCCAAGGAACCTACAAACAATAGTCCATTAAGAATGTAAGGAAAGCCAATACAAGCATTCCGTGACACCATCGAAACAAATCAATGCACACAAGTCGTCAAAGGTATTGCATTGCCATTACGGAAAGAAACAAGGTCACCTCACAATTCTATTAAATAAAAAGATAATAAGAATTCATTAAAATTTCTTGAAACAGCTGAAGTGCCAGTTTGGAAAAAGTAGGCTATGACACACATCTTATTGCATTATAGACTATGACACACATCCCGTTGCATTATCAGTACCATCAATAGATTAACTACTTAATAAACCCTACTTTTTTCACAAAACAATAAGTACTGCATAAGGATAGGTCAAACCAATGTACTTTTGGGAACGAACCTTTTCTTTAAAAAGTCTCTTTCAAGTATCTAGACTTGATGTCGCACAAGGATAGTGATATTGGCAATGATGTTGCCGACAGAACCGAAACTGATTTTAAATCGAAGAGAACATTGGGAGTGTTATGTGATGCTAGAGTATTAGTCAAGCTAAAGGGAAAGGATTATAGTATTGGCCCTGCGATGTTACATGGGTCAAGTGTTGGACATTCAAGTAGCAACATTTATAGAAGATGAGAGTAAACGAGATCAAATTATTGTGATGGATGTGTGATCATCGCAAAAAAGATAGGATCCTTATAGAGGAAACATTGAAACATGATATGACATATGAGGACTTCACGGAGGATATTATACATAACACACGAGAATGGTGTTGAGACGTTGCCATATCTATGTAGCTGACCCCATCTAATGGGATCAAAGGATTGGATTGGTTTGGTAATAAGTAGATACAATAACTTACAATAGAAGAGGAAAATCAGTTTATTGAACTTGCACTAGATGTTGACATGTTTCATAATGGTGTACATACAACAAGAGAAATAGCATAAAGAAGAGCTAGTCACTATAATGTACAAGCCAATGTCTGCTAAAAGGTAAAGCAGAATCCTCTCTTACCTTTAAAGTTATATTACCAATAAAGCCAGCTTTTACAGTGACGGGAAGCTTTAGGGAGTTCAATGCTTCTGCCTTCAATTTCAAATCCTTGAGAATAACATCACCTAGAAAATAAGGACAATAAGCAAAGCAGCTGAAGCACCACAGGGAAGCAGTTAACATGCCCACTACATCAATATTCATACTTTAGAACTAATACTTGACACTTGAACCAGGGAGAAACTTGTATGTCCTCATAATACTATAGTCGAGATCCCTATACCATAAGAGATGCCCACCCCGCTTTCATTAAGTGGCACCAGGTAAGTCACAACATACTAATAATATGGTAGACTTTCTACCATAAGTTTGAGCTTTGGCATAGTTGATTCCTCAACAATCAAAAGCCTAATTAGCTTGAATAATAATTCTATTCTCAAAGCTTTTGAAGTATTTGCACATCGAATATAGATATTATGTTCAAGAAAAAGAAGCCCTCCGCTAAACATCTTTGTCGAGGTAGAGAATCACAATGGCTTCTAATGAGTTTAGAGTTGTGTTAAGGGTTCTGATAAATCTACAAATTCCTCAATTGGCAAACAAGTTAACCATCTCATTTCAGTTTCTTTTTCTTTGATTTCAGAGGTCCAAGTGAGTAGTGGCTATATAGACCTTACCCCAAAAAAGAACTTAATATAGCCAATAACGGCAATTATCAATCAGACTAGTGGCAAAGTGTATTACAATTCCTTAACTTACAAGTTCTTAGGGTTCAAAAATCAAAAGTTCGCTTGTAGTTGTTGCAGCTTAAATACCAATCACTAAGTTATTTAGGGGATTGCTATTGCCAAGACAAATTTTGATTCTACCGGCACTTTTGGTGAAAAAAAAGTCATGTGTAGCCTTGGCGTAATCAAATTTTGCCTTGAAAATATCAATTCCCTTTATTTATTTCAAAAACATCGCTTGCTAATTATTTCTTGAATTCCAGGGACAAGCTACAAGAGGAGTGCACAAATACTGGAAAGAGCCTGTCTATTACTAATACACCATAATTTTTTAAAAGATAACCAAAATCTATCACATGTGGGCATCTTCATAAAGATTTGGTAACTCGGTAATACTAGTACATTATAACCATGAGATGAAAGGGATGAACAGCCATGAGTTTGTTCCTAGACAGGAACAGTCCTACTCCTACCAGCATTACCCGTCATTGGTTTTTGATAGTGTAAGTTCATATCTTTCTAACTTTATCAAATGATTCAAAATCAGATTTCGGTATTAAAACATGGCTGCATGATATTTTCAGTTAAGATATAACCACTAAATAAGTAATATTTTGAAAACCTTGTTCAAAGCAACTCAAAAAACCGCGCCTGAAGATATAATACAAGATACCATAAAAGGATCACATATTACATACCTTTCCAAACACTAATTCGCAATGCCTCTGCTGACAATCCATGGACATATTCACCCAGGTATCTCCGAAGCAAATGCAAGACCTTTAAATCAATCAAGTCAATGGTAAGATAGTACGAGAACAAATAGACTTGAGTAGATAATCGAAAAAATCTCCAAGTTGATATGAAAATGCAGAGGTAAAACATGAAACTGAGCCACAATAGAGAGAAGAAGAGAGAAGGTGCAGGGGAAGGAATGAAATGATCATTAGATTCCACCGCCTAACGTTAGACTCTATTTGAATAATTTCTATTGATGAACCAACTCTACCAAAAGTCTGAATTGGTAGTAGAAGGCCCAAAAATGTATATCTAACAATTTTGATTCCCTTTCAGCTTTCAAATAACTCAAATTAGTCAGGGACTCAGGGCATTGATTTCATAACACATTGAAACCAAGAAAATGAGTCATACCTACGGAAAAAAGCAAATTGCAATGCAATGAACATGGAAGGACAAGTGTGACATTTTAAGGTAATGAACTATCTCCACGCTTGACCTATGCAAGCTTGACCAATTGATCATGCGCAACGATGTCTTAGTTGTAGGCTTCATTCTCGAGCGAAGCAGCCTCTCGTTTAGTACGATAAGACCGTGTAAATCTTCCTCTCCCAGACCCCACTCGAAAGAGAAACTTTCTCGCTATGTAAGCTAATATCTAAGCAATACTCCGAAGCTCAAAATCGTGGTCAAGAAGAGTTGGCTCAACGTAAAGCAATTGGTATCTAACTTTGTTGTCAAGGGTTCGAAACTCTTTAAGGACATCGACGAACCATTTCTTTGTATTAAAAGAAGGGTTACACTGAGTACAGTTCATCCTCCTCATACCCTGACGGGATTATCTCGATTGTTGCCTTTTCGTCTCATTCAACATATGACCCCAACTCTTTCCCTATGCGAACCAATCCATATTTTCCATCACACTCGCATACCACACCTACATTAGAGATCCGTAACCCACCCGAGGATTCAATTCACGTACTTACATTGACATCGTAATCACGATAGCATAGCAAGCACAAACAAAAACCACACTGATGGAATAACTAAAAAAAACATACAGAGATGAAAATCAACTCACATGTGCTTCAAACATGATGCCTCAACTCGCCTAACTCCAATCACAAACTCCTGACAATCACATCAACATCACAACAAAACACCAGTAATCCTCCACCGCCGCCGCCGCGTAAACTCGCATCCATTCCTGAAATCTCCCCTAAAAACAAACACACACAATCAGCACATCAACACACAATCACATCATAATCACAATCAATATTCGACAGATTTAGCGGTTGAGATCTGGCTGTTGCGGTTGCGAATCAGAGACCGGAACCCTAATTTCGACGTATCAGATCGATTCTGGTGCTGTCGTTGAATCTCGCGGTGATGTAGGAGAGATGTTTCGTTCAGTCATCCGTGAATGAAATTTGATTTTGATTTTTTTGGGAGAGAGATGGTGATGGTGCAATTGTGTGTGGGGGGTCAGCTTGACTGTGACGTGGACGTGGTTTTCTCCTTTTTTTTGGTTAATCCTTTTCTTTTTTGAGTGGATATTTTGGGCTGGGTCAAGGTGTGGGCCTGTGAAGGTGTGCACGGCGTATTGGACTTTATTGAACGGATTTTCTTTTTCATGGATCGGATTTATTGTGGGCCCCGACAGTTTTCCTTTTATCGTCGGATGATGGTGTGATGATATGCCAAGGAGTGTTTGTACCTTTGTATTCTGTTTCAATAAGAATATAGGATATGATATAAAATACATATATTTTAATATTTTTTATAAAATAATTATTAAAATAAAAATATTATAATTTAAATAAAATATTTTAAAAAAGTATTATAATTTGAATGGAATGAAAGAAGTATTTATTTATATTTTTTTTCGTTTTAGTGATTGATCAAACAAAAATAATCCATCCGCCTCACTTTAATTATAATATTTTTTAGGTTAGTCTTAATATAAATATAATATTTATTTATTGTTTTTAATTCAGTAAACAATTTATATTAATATAATCAAACGATCCCATCACCTCCTTCCTACTCCTCTCTCATTCTCTTCTTTAAATCTCACTTATACCTTATTTGTTTCTAAAAAATATTTTTTTATTAAATTTTATACAAATTTAACACACATAAAATCTCATATCGTATTAAATAGTTGTATTAAATTGGGATGTAGATAGTACCTGATATTGGATTCTTTTCCTCAAATGGATGAAACCCTAACCCCTAATCTTGGTTTCATTTTTCATTTTTCCATTTTTGTTTTTTTAACGGGAATTGAGCATTTTTTTATTGATCATCAAAACAAAACTAAGTACAAAGACCCTTTACACCCCTTCCAACTCACAAGCCAACTTAACAGAATAATGAGAACGCTTTCAAATTTGTCTAAAGGCTCGCTGGACAAGCGCTTCTATGGACTGCCTTTTGCCCTGAAACAGTACAGTGTTTCTTCCCCTCCATACTTAAAAGATAAGGACTGCACTCACTACAAGAAAACAGCTCATTTGCGTAGGATTAATCTGTCGTAAATGATGTTTTGCGAAGGATTATTCCACCAGTGCAAATCCCTTATTCCTAAACCGCCTGCATTTTTACTTCGACAAACACCCTTCCAATCAACTAAAGCTCTGCTCTCATAGCATACCTTGCCCATAAGAACATCGACATCTCGTTTCTATCTCCAAAACTGAACGTGGCAAAAGAATTGGTGACCAATACGAGTGAATGGACATCAACGCACTCTTGATTAATTACAGACGACCTACATAACTCAAGAACTTCGCTTTCGAGCTGGTGATTCTACTTATAATCTTATCGATCGAGGCCCTATACATCTTCACACTAACTTTTTGAGCTGCAAGGGGGTCACACCCAGATACCTCACAAGGAAGGGCTCCTTCCTAGCCGTAGTAGTACATTTTTCATATTCAATAAGTGATTTCAAGTCTTGCGAATTATGACACGCCTTTCTCGTTTGTATTCAACTTCCTCTCTCTGATGCATGATTAACAATGCTCTTCTCACCAGCAAATACAAGTTGACAAATTTTTTATTTTTTTGTTTTCAGAACATCTAGCTTATAAACCAGGAATCATGAAAGACTAATGTCTTTATTCAGATGCAGACTGAGCAACTACGGTTTTTTTTTTTTTTTTAAAATGCAACATAATTCCAACAAGTCTTTACGACGTTGAAACCTAGTGTGACTTGGATAATAGTCTAAGACAACTCAAGGAACTTACGGGTTCCAATATTATGCAGATCTGCCTTGGTCAGTCCCAGGATGAATGGAAACCCTAAAAAATTATTCTTAATAATCCTACAATAAATCATGTTTAAATCATATACGCGACTTAAGGATCAAACCATTTGAGAGCATAATGCACATTTCCAACTTTTTGAAGGGCACAGTTAAGTATAGAAAATTAAGGTTGAAGGGGGCATAAAGGGGAAATCACATGGGCAAGAAATATATCATTACAATGGATTCATTCATTCCCATTCTTGCAAGTTCGTCAAATAGCCGCCTCTCTGATATGTAGCTGCCTATGCCGACTCTTCTCTTAATATGAGTTTCCCCTTGCTGTTTGAAGAGAAAGAAAATCAATGTCAAATTTGACCATCAGTCACACAACATTCCATCAACCCTACTAGTGTTCAAAGTAATACTGTAGTGCTTTCAATTGAGAGAGTGATGAAAGTTACCTGTATCTCGTCTCAGGCGTAAGATGTATTTGCTGGTTTACTCCAGACCGTGCAGCATCCATAGTAGAGACAGTGAAAAGCCTAATCGCCTCCTTCACATGCTCATTCGTTGCAGCGTGCGACCTGATATCATAGGCCATCAGCTACCACAAGGGACCAGATACAATTACTAATATTAATGCAGAAAAGGCCTGAAATAGTCTGAAGTTCAAGTCCAGGCTGAACTAAGGAAATAAACAGAAAACATATTTGTGATACAATATCATTAGGATGTGCACCGAGTACATTATGGAAAATCACTGGAAAATCTCAGACGAGCACAGTCACATGTTCAATTTTAAAAGGCATTGTATTCATTGTATTCGAATTCCATCCAATAAAACAATAATTGAACTTTTCAAACAAACTATACCACTAAAGCAGTGAATTATAAAACCTTAAAAATTTTAATCTTAATCCATTTTTTAATCGAAATATGGAGAAATCAACTCTCAAATATCGGACACCTAGACAAAGGCATTTGAAAAATGAGGTTAGAAATCTATGGCTGCAAAAAAAAAACAGTTCAATCACGGCTTAAACCTCAAGCACTTCGAGTTTCCAACATAAGAAAAGTGATCGAGGAATCATATAAGAAACTTACAGTCTCATCTTGGCCAGAGCCTCGCTAAGCCGAATAACAGCTTCAAGCTGTCTGACAGTGATTGATATAGCTGCTGGTGCACCAGTTTCATTTGCCTGCTGCCTCATATTCTGCAAACATCAAATTCAGCTAATCAGGTTGATGCAACTTTCTTGATATTTGATGTTGCCCGCACTTAACTTTTTGCATGGACTTGGAGCAATTTTCTAATTTCTAGATAGAACTTTTTTTCTTAAAGGAGAAAGAACTTTATTCTTAACAAATAGCACTTGCTTTTTTTTTTTTTTTTTTAAATCGAAGGATGCATCATGGACATACCTGTCGAATATTCACATACTCTGTTTGGAGTTTCTTTGAAGCTGCTTCAGAAAGCCGTGGATAGCATTCGGTTCTGCAATAATGCCACTATCTGCATATACAAAAGCAACTCGGATATATCAGCAAACTAATTGGCATTCATGCCAGCTGACAGTGAAGCTATAGCAACAGAGTTTTCCAAAAGAACTGATAAGTATACCTCTTCAGCCAGTTTTCTTCCTTGGATGACTTACTCTCCCCGGATGTAGCACTGGCTGATGCATGAACCCTTATCACATGGCTAGCAATTTGCTAGAGTTGAAAACAATATAGTTAGAATAGAAGATCGTGTAGGAATGGTGCTAAAGTACATTTTGAATTACAACGAAAGCAAAATACAACAGCGTTGTAGATACTCATAGGCAGTCCGACATGCCTCAATGAGAGCAAGTATGCCAAAACTTGAAGGTGTGATTAAGACTCTTAAAATGAGCATCTAACAAACAGCACAAAATTCGTCCTGAAAATAATTAATCCTATTGATTTAGAATAGTAGATGCAACTAGAAAGGTTAAGTCCATTACCTTGTCTTGATCATATCTTCTAACATCTTTCACCATGAATATTAAGTCGAATCTAGAAAGGGTAGTTGTCTGGAGATCAATATTGTCTTGGGCTGTCTGCAAGATAGCAAGAGTACTTGATCAAATTCGGCAGAAAACCATCACCATAGACTTTTAGTAGCAAGTACAGACCTTAAGGTCATCATACCGCCCTGATGGAGGATTGGCAGCAGAAAGCACAGAGGTCCCAGAATTGAGCACTGTTGTTATTCCTGCTTTTGCAATGAAGATTGTCTGCTGCTCCATGGCTTCACGAATGGCAACTCTGAACCGCAAATATATGTTCCTTTAGTACCCCGTGAATCGAGTGTAACAATACATCCAGAATCCAGAATCGATTGTTTTCTTTTTTTTAAAGGTTGAGCTATAATATATCAAAATAGGAAACCATAGATTTGAATTTTTTTTAATTTAAGATGATAAAAGGGTAGGATACTTCATTAAAATTAACTTGATTAGGTGATACTTTCTGATACTTTTTTTCTAAAATCATTTGAAGTTGAGAATTGATTTACGTAATTGAGGTTTTGTCTAACTATTGTTTTTTTTTTAATCACAAACCACATTGTGTATACTTTACAAAATTACATCCTCGAAACAACAAATTCAAAATCTTATTTTAACAAATCAATAGATTTGTATTAGTATTTAACATTTTTAAAATAAAGATTAAGTAATTATATATAAGTTTTTTAAATAAACATTTTATATATTTTATTATTAATTTTAATATATCATTTTATAAACTTATTTTCAGACTATCATCAACTCATTTTAA
>LIEC01012432.1:0-19291 GCA_001925005.1 Drosera capensis
TATTAATAAATAAAAAAATTTAAAAAATAATAATTTGAATTTAACGGAGTAACAATTGGTTTCAGCATCTCAGATAAATCCTTCTGCTATTGTGTTAGAGTTTCCTTTCTCCTTTTCCCCTCTTTCCCTTTCTCTGGTCCCAACCCTCTCCTCTCTTTCCCTTCCTTTGTTCAACTGCTCTCTCGGATCCGCCACATCCATGGCGGCGGGCTCGTCCAGATCCACCAGCGCCGCCGTTTCTCCTTCGCCGGATTCCTACATCGGAAGTCTCATCAGCCTCACGTCCAAGTCCGAGATCCGATACGAAGGGATTCTCTTCAATGTTAACACGGAGGAGTCCAGCATCGGGCTCAGGAACGGTAATCATCTCGCTTCTTCTTCATCTTGTTGTTTTGTTTGGAAATCAAGAGTCCTGTGTGTGGAGAGAGGTTCTTTTTTTGTTCTTTTTGTTGTTGTTGTTGGATTTGGTTGATGTTGTTGAGCGGTGGTGGATATGTGTGTACGTAGGCAGGGTTGGATGGGTTGAGGATAAACGAGGGACAAGGTTTTGTTTGTTAGAGGAGATTTGAAATGGCAGTCGTCTTGGTGGAGTGGAGTGTCGATTTTGGGACAAGATAGTTATAAGAGGTAAAGAGGAAGAGTGGAGGTGGAAGAATTTCAGAGGAGTAGGAGGAGGAGTAGGAGGAGGAGGAGGAAGAGTAATAGAGAGAAAAATGAGGTCGAGGAAATGGTTAGGCGAAATATTGTCATGTAGCTGTGGATTTGGAGTCGTCTTGGTAGAGTGTAGTGGAGTGTCGATTTGAGGACAAGATATGGTCTTGTGTGGTAGATGAATGTGGCAGCTGAATGGTTGTTTCAGTGTTAAGATACTTTTATCTGAAGAGGTACCAAGTTATCTAGTGCATCTTTCAATTTTAGTTGATCTAGGTCTCTTTGTCTTCGTTAATAGTGTTATCAACTATTTAGATGATTGTTGGTTTTTGGTTATGCCTGTTTTATCATCCACGGTTTATTTGAGAATGTCTAAATTTGGGACGCATGTTACCCCGTCCTTATTCACAGTGGAGATGTTTAACCTCTAGAAGTTAAGGACTAAAGTGCGTATGCCCACTTATGATAGGAGAATTCACAAACCCATCAAGGAACAATCCTACCCTCCGATAAAGGTGCTACCACAGGAAGAGTAAAACTGGCAGTTCTGTTGCTCGAGTGCTCCTCATCCTCCTTTCTGTTTGATGCGCACAGGATGTTGAGGAGAAGTTCCTTGGATCATCTACAACATTTTCATAGAAGTTGGTGTAGTTTGTAATGTACTTGAAAAGTGTGATATCCCAGAGAAAGACTTCTTGGGGAATTGTTGAGCAAACTTGGAGATGAGAGATAGGTGTGGGTTGGCTTAATGATACTTTGAATTCATGAAATACCTTTTTTGTGGCAAAGATGGAATCCTAATCTTGGCAAAAGATCGGTCTTCAGTAATCAGGATAGCTTGATGCCCCTAATTTTCATTATAGAGTTTGATGCGGTCCATAAGGTATTCTCTAAGAAGCTACATCCTTCAGAGTTTGAAGCGCCTTTTTATAATGCTGATGCATGCCAGTGCCCACCTCAGGGAGACTTGCACTTTGTTAGCTTATCAATCATTCATATTTGTAAATATGTGGACTATATATATGCTTGAGGTGATAAGTGATAACTAGAACCTATTTTCTTTGGTGTATTGGAAAATATGTGATGGACTTAGCTCTGAGATTGACTTTTATCCTTCAATGTTCTGGCTTGGTGTCTCTTGTAATAAAGTAGGAAAGGAAGTTGATTTGTAGATGTTCAACTTAAGCTGCTCAGATTTCATCGATGATATGTTGATTTTCTGGAATGTATATTACTGCTCCAATTGACATCTTCTTCCCGGTTTTCTAATGCTTTCTTGCTATTATTTGTTCTTGGCATTGGCTAGTGTTGCCGGAAAAATTGATGGTGGATTTAGTCTGCTTGATGATTTTTGTGCCTTAATTTACAGTTAATGCACCAACATATTTCAATTTGTTTTTGACTCTTCAGTGTTGCAGAGGGTGTGGGATGTGTCATTTGTGGGTTCTGTGTGACACTTCTATGATATTATACTAAATTGATACTTGATATGCCCTTTTCCTTGGTTGTTTTGTTTCATTGTGTTCTCTTTCTCGATGATATTTATATTATGTAACCCATCATTGAAATTGTTATTTTTTTCTGCAGTACGATCTTTTGGAACAGAGGGCCGCAGAAAAGATGGTCTAACAGTGGCACCATCTGACAACGTTTATGAATACATAGTATTTAGAGGAAGCGACATCAGGGTAATTTGAAATTTCATATCTGTTTTTTTATGGAGGAAGTGATTTCTGAGGAGCTCGAGTTAGAGAACAAAATTTAACAATAAGCTTATTAGTGTTCATTTAAGCAGAATTATGCTACGCAATCACAGACAGTGATACACCCATCCTTCTGGCATTTTTGTCATTTTTGTCATTTTCTTGGGTATGTGCTTTCAGAAGCTTTTCACTTCGTCGCTAGTATTTCTGACTCAGCGATATGTACGCTCTTCTTTCTTTCTTTCTTTCTTTATTATTATTATTATTATTGTTCTTGTTGTTCTTGTTCTTGTTCATGTTCATGTTTAAATCTGCTCCTCTGGACATACAAATATTACTCCATATTACAAAGTTTTCAAGATGATCTTTCTATGGCAAAATGAGTTACTTTCAATTCTCTTTCCTTACTTTCTGTTTACGTTTTCCATATGTGTGCTTCCTCATTTTGCTGCTAATATCATGTAACGCGAATACCTTTTCCTTCGACAAAGTTTTAAGAAATGTGGATCCAAGGAGGATTGTTTTGATGAAGATCACATTACTTGTCTTATTATGGTGAACTTGATACACCTTTACTAGCAAAGTAAATTACTTCTTAGATTACAAAGTAGGCATCATGCACTCAGCTAATCTAGTAATAAAGGTTCATGCTTGCATCTAAAATTTCCAATTGGGTGGCTTTTTTTCCTTCTGATGCAGGATTTGCAGGTCAAAGCTTCCCCACCTACTCAAGTACCTTCGTCTTTGCACAATGATCCAGCTATTATTCAGGTAAGGATAAAATGAAATTTGGGCACTTTCTTTCTAAAGCTGTGGCTCATATTCAACTCTAGAGATATATTGAGTTACCAACTCTTTCTAAAGTTGAGAGTCTAACATTCATAGTAATATTTGTATCTAAGCACTCTTCTTTACACAAATTCGTATATTAATTTGAAGCGTGGAATGTGGGTTGCCCCGCCATCAACTTAATGTCAAATAGACACCACATGAATGTATGTTGCAAGGTTTGAACTCGTGATCTCATGTCACATTTGTCATATATGATATCTCATGCTAAAAAATTAACTCTGCCAAAAGGTTCTAGCTTATAAGAGGAGGCTGATGATAACATTCGTATCTTAACAAGATGAAACGATTCACTATCGTCTGTCAAGTAGCTATCATTTTAGCTGATGTTGCTTTGTTTCTTTACTGATATTATATTACTGACCATGTTTCTTATCTTTGGTTAGTCTCACTATCCACCAACATTGGCTTCAAGTGGTAGCTTGCGATTGACTACTGTTGGACCTGCACAAGATCTCAGTACTCAGACACCACTGCCTGGCCCTTCAAGGCCAGATTTGCAAGGTGGTCTTCCCCTATATCAACCAGGAGGGAGTGTGGGATCGTGGAATTCATCAACCTCATCACAATCAAACGGGAGTGGACTTGCAATGCCGATGTATTGGCAAGGATATTATGGGCCGCTAAGCAATCTTCAGAACCAACAACAAACTTTTCTTAGGACTCCCCAAGGGTTGTCCATGCCACCATCATTGCAACAGCCAGTTCCTTATCCGCCTATGAATCCATCTGTACCGACTGTACCTTCTAGCTCGCCAGCTACAGACTTCCCCCCTCCTCTTGTTCCACCCATTTTGGGTAGTAGCTTGAATATGCAATCAACTATCATTCCAGTCCAGTCTTCACAGCCCTGTTTAGATGCTTTTAGATATCCGATGCCAAACAAAGCTCCTTCTCAACTTCTATCTTCAATTTCTGAGAGCTCTAGCCTGCCTATGGCATCTGTTCTGGCTGCTGCAGTGGATAAAGTTTCTGGATCATCTTCTTTGCTTGATCAGGCAAAGCAGGTCTCTGGATCTAGAATGCCTCATAACAGCCTGTCTGAACCTTTGCCAGAAGCTGTTGCGACTTCAGCACCACCTTCTTTGGTGACTCCAGGTCAATTTTTACAGATGGGGTCAACCACTCTTCCACCCTCTCAGTCTTCCCAGATTACACAGAAGGATGATGAAGTTGTTCAAGTGTCAGTGCCAGTATCACAAACATCCCCACCATCATCTGCAGCAGCCAATGAAACACCAGTGTCAGCAGTGAGAGACTCTCAAGGACCACTTTTGCCCCTGCCACATTCAAACCAAAAGGTATTAGTACTACCGATTATGATGTATCTCCTGCATTTTCCATTATTTTTCATATTTTTTAATTGGGTTTTTTTATATTTTTGAAAAAATAATTTAGAATATCATACCGAAAGTACTAACAAACTTCCACATTATATCCAGAAGTTCAAAAAATGGTCACTATCCATTTTTCAATGAAACTTTGTGGAGTGTATGTTAATTATAAATGGAAAATTAAAATTTATTGTTATACTTGATCGAAGGAATGGATGTGTCCCTCCTTTTGAAATGTAATGCATCTTTTGTTGATTCTTTTAAAGCATATATTGAGGTGTGTTTATGATAAGGTGTAAGATTTGAGTTTTTTTCACCTGAGTAATCCCCTTTTCTTAAAGAACAGGAAATTCTCACTGATGCATAGATTCCATAATATGTAAGGATGTCCCCGAGCTATATGTCTTAGTTTTGTTTTACTGTTCCTTAATCCTTATGCATCTTAGTGTTGTTGATGCCGTGCGGAAAGCATGATAAACTCTAGATATCGTTTTTGATTGATGTTTGATATCGTTCTAATGAACGTGATAAACCTCGAATTCACTAGAGGTTTTCGAATCCATGGAGATAACTGAAATTCATCAAAGAGAATAAATCTCAAAATATTATTATAATGAAAACATTAAACATGATGACATATTTATAGAGTTCTAAATAAATCTAAACTAGTTAACAAAATCCTTAACTAAATATAATCTGAGTAATATAATCTAATCTAAACATGAAATCTTGAAATAAGATATAAAATATCATGAATTTCTAATTAACGATATCAAATATTTATTTATAAATATCTGATATATTCTACTATGTCTATTGTGCTTGGTTTTCTAAGTTGCATTTTGAAACAATTGAGGGCTTGTGATGTGTTGTGGTGTTACTTTGTCTTGATGGGGTTGTAATGGTTTTGCTATCATCACAGTATTTTGTATGGGGATATTCATACCACTGTTCAATGTTTCTTGGCAAATCGATGTATGCCTAACAAAATGCATTAACAGCTATATTGATTGAGACAATTATTTATATACCACGATAATACTGTCTTAAATCTATGCAAAGTTGCTTTACATTTATAAGTTATAACGTCAAATGTATTGATATTCTTTTGACATGAGTCATTTTTCCCCGTAGCTTAATGGAATGCCTTCACAATATTCAAGCAACCTTTATCCCAATAGAGGAGGCCGTGGAAGAGGCAGAGGAAGTGAGGTAAGATTCTGCTTTTTTATGTAGTGCAAGATAGAAGTATTAGTAAAACTTGTATGTGTTTTTTGTCATATATTATTTTTATCCTCAATCTGAATTTCATCTTCAATAGCAGCATGTTGTTGGAAGATCCTTCGAGTAGTAACTCCTTGCCCAGTGTGCATGAGTTCTATGATTTATCTTATTGAGTTACCTTACCCCCCTTTAAGTTTGCGACTCTAGTAGATGGCTCTTTGCATTCTTTTTACCAGTTATGATATATTCCACATTGGATAATGGCATGTGTTGCCATAGGCCAACCATACATCCTAGTTAAGGTTAGGTGTATGGTTGATTTTTGTTATTAGTACCTTATTTTTAGATAGTAGATTATATAGTATTACATCCGTCCCATAATTTTTGAAATGTTAAAAGTATTTTTCATTATTCTGTGCACATGTATACCATTTTTATTATTTATTTATGTGCTTCCTGAGGATATGAGGAAACAGTCTCTCTGTCGTGACAGGGGGAAGACTGTATATCTCTCCTTCCCCAGATCATGTCAATGACGAGATTAACTGGTTTTTGTTGTTGTGGTATGCGCATGGATACGAAACATCATTTTCATATCAAATAACGTTTGATTTTTTTATGGTTTATATTCAATTATAGTGCATAACTTAAACAATCATTGATGTTTTAAGATAAATTTATACTCACTTCATCTCAAATTATATGCAATCGTTTAACCCGACATGAGAATTTATATGTATTGAATTTGAGTTTGATGAATTTGTGGTTAGCCACACACAAGGTTGTGTGTGGTTAGACCGGTGGATCTCTAAATCAATAGTGAAGATTAAAAGTTTATTTTTGCATCAAATGAAGAGAAAGAAATAGATTTTTAATCTTCATCATTGATCTTCACATTCAACGGATTAGTCACACATAAAGTTGTGTGTGGTTAGCCACAAATCCTTTATTCCCATTGAATTTTTATGGATTTTGATGAAAAAGTATATATTTATGTAATGGTAGTAGAGTTCAGTGTAGCAGCTAAGAGAAAAGATAGTGGTTGTATTATAACCGAGTTTGATTGTTTTTGTATTTTTTAGATAAAAGATTTATTAAAAAAGAAAACATTGTAAGTATTTTGGGACGACCCAAATAGAAAAGTGTTGCATGCACTATGGGGCGGAGGGAGTGAAAAAGTTACGTTTGATCGTCATATGGCACGAGCCAAACTTTGCCTTGACATATTGGGATGGAGGGAGTAGATCTTAGGGGCTAGGGCTGACCTAGAATGGTGTGGTTGGGTGGTTGTGTGGATAGGATGTATCAAAATAAGCCTTCTTTGACATGGCGCACTAGACATGTATCTCACAGCTGTGGAAAATTTGTGGCTGGTGAGAACATCAGTCTCTTAAGTATGGTGGATCGTACTCTCTCATTCCACATGTAAAGAGAAGTATCTACCCTAGTTAGGATTGTTCTCATTTTGTGCTTTCAACCTTTGATTAGTGATTGATTTAGTTCCTTTTTGTGTGTGTGTGTTCGCATTTTTCTCTTCAATTTATTAATGTTCGCATATAATCAATAATGTTCTTCTTCCTCTTTTGGATGCTGGTCTGTTCATCAACTTTTGAACCGATAACTGACATATGATGAGTTCATTTCTTTTTCAACATGTTGTGGGCTACCCTTGATGACCCTACTTCTCTATGTCATCCGGGTGGCATAGCTTTGTTTAAACTTTTTAGGTTGTACTCATTGGAGAGGATTTAAGTAACTTAAATCTAGAGTTACTTGCTCTATCTTCTGCATAAAATTCATCTCGAGATGGAACTTCTTTCAATAAAGTTCACCGGCTTATGACTAATGTATTGTTCATTTATCCACTCGAGTGATGCAAGATGGGCCCCATAAAGTTGGATTTCTTCCCTATGGAAAATTTGTCTTTGTTACTCCTACGTGGAAGAGGATAGTATTTACCTTGTATTTCCTTCAAACGAAAGGAATGTGGCAAAGTTGCGTTAACGTTTGGTTTTTCCAGCTTTCGCGTGCTGCCACTAGCTTCTCTGAAGACTTTGATTTTGAGGCAATGAATGAAAGATTCAACAAGGATGAGGTGTGGGGGCATCTTGGGAAGAGTAAGGCTAATTTTGACGATGTTGAGGATCAATCAAATGAAGATGACCGGCCTAGAGTCGATATCAAGGTACATCATGCTGTATTCCAGTCTTAACTTCTATAATATTTATTCTGTAAATGTTCTAACAGGGCCTCTCCATATTTTGGAATTTATGCTTGCAGCCTGTTTATAAGAAGGATGATTTCTTTGATACTCTATCATGCAACTCTATTGATAATAGACCACGCAATGAAAGGCCAAGATATTCTGAAAGGATGAGGCACGATACTGAGGTACTATAATTGTCTTTTCTTCGTATTTTGACTTAAGACCAGCTGAATTAGTTGCAGAAGTCCTCATCTCCTGGAAATTATTTCCTTCAAGAGAAATGCCTTTTTTGGGTTGCAAGTTAACAACAGTATGTAACTTTTTTGGTTGCAATTTCAAACATGAATGTCGATGTCAATGACTCGTAGAACTGTAGATGAATCTAGTGTCCAATCTCCTTTGTTCATACTAGTACAACTATTGAATTGAAGTTAAAAAGCAATGAATAGTTAAATGATCAACAAATAGGTAATTAGATCATGCAAAGAAATTATTTGGTTATCAACATATTTGATTATCACGTGGAATTGACTCAGTCGTTAGCCGCGCTCCCCTCTTACCATGAGGTCAGGGATATGACACCTGATGGTATAAGGATACAGTCTCGTTATGTAAAAATAGGGATAGGGCTTGCGTACATCATCGTGTCTAACAGGGATGCTCTCCTCATACTTTACACTTGTGGGATTTTGTGGGTATGTTTCTTTCCTTTCCTTTCAACATATTGTAGTGTAAACAAACAATTGCGTTATGTTCTTTTACATTTAAAACGAACGAAGAGCACATAGGTTTCATCTGTGATAGTTAATTGAGGCATCTCCTGTAGACATTGTGAAAATCGGCGACTCTGGTTGGTTTGCTTGCCCTTGCAACAATTTCTCAAGCTGCAGTCATGATGATGATATCAATTTTCATTGAAAAGCAAAATATATAACTAGGGGGCTGGTAACGGGTCTTTGATGAATTAAGAGATGGTAGGGCTGAAAATGGATCTTTACTGAGCAGCTTTTGTTGTATACTTCTAAGAAATATCAAGGTTCGTAAATTGTTAACTTGTTGGGATTCATGTTGATGAGTTTGGAAGATGTTCGTTATAATTCGCTCAAAATATGTGTATTCCTCATGTTTGTTGATTTTGGTTTTTGGAGAAGCAAAATAACATTTATGTGAAATTATATAAATAAACAAGTTCAAGTGTTACATTTCTGTTCTCTGGCCCTTTAAAGGGTTCATGGTCAGTGGGAGATGCTCATATTCAATTGGCCAGTACTTGCTTCAGTTTTTTGCGAACCATTCTATTTATTTATTTGGTGTCTTGGCAGACATTTGGTGATTACTCAAGGTATCGAGGAGGTGGATACCGAGGTGGTCGAGGACAAGGTCGTGGAGGTGGACAATCCCAGGGTGGTTACTACGGAAGGGGCAACTATGGCTATGTTGGGAGAGGTCGAGGAGGGCATAATATTTATCGTGCCACATAGCTTCCATAATTGCTGCGATAGAGTTGTGCATAGTTGCCGACTTGACTTCTTATGGTTGTCCAATGGGGTACCCGCAGAGAATTCAAGGTCGTGCTTGGGAGGAGTAACTTAGGCTCAAATTCGGCGGCATATTATCTGCTGCAACCCTGATCATGGATAACTGCAAGTAGGCATGGTATCTGCCATTGCTGTTTGTTCATGGAGGTGCTCGACTGCTCAAAATAAACAAAATGTCATTTGAGCCCGACAGTGAGGTCTTATGCGTATTGTAGAATAAGTGTAAACATTGTGGGTGTTATGCCTAACCATAATTGAAACTTCCTATCTTATAGGGAATTAGTACCTAATGCTGCCTTTATACTCATTTATTCACACTGCTTATGTAGCTGGTTTAGCTGTGTGTGATGATAGATCTCTCAATTCACAATGCAATTTTAGAACTTTTATGAGCGAAATCAAGTACAAAAGAAACAAGGAACCATAGTGCCTCACTGTATTGGGATTCCTTTGACTTCAAATTTTGTTTATTACTTTCTGACTTTCTTTGTTCACAGTTGATGCAAGGAGTGTAAAACTACGTTCATTAAGTCGTCGAAAAATGAAGGTCGGCTAGATGGGTGATTAATTGTGAGCATCAGCTACCCTGCGTTGCCTCCCCGCGCACTCCAACCAAAAGAATGAAACCCCCGAATAAAATACCACCGAAAAGCAAAACCACCAAAACCCACTTGGATTTATTCTTTCGCTGCTGAGATCTCGGAGGAGAGTCGATCCGGACCGAAAATGGCGACGCCGGTGGTGCGATTCCCGATATATGTATTGATACGTGGTATCGGGATCACGGTGGCGGCGTTGGTTTTAATCTGGACGATTCACTTCAGAGGCGGACTCGCACTCGTCTCCGACAACAAGGATCTCATCTTCAACGTATTGTACCTCTTCCTTCTTGTCGCTGATTTTGATGTTCTTTCTTTTTTTTTTTTTTTCTTTGTGTCTTTGTGTGTGTTTGGACTGGTTTCTGTATACTTGGGGGGTTCTGTTGACCGATGAGTTAGACTGCTCGTATCATGTCATTTGTTTTTGTCATTTTTGTGTTTTCGCAAAACTAGAATTGAGTTTCTAACCTATCGTTGTCAATTTTCTAGCCATAATTATGAAATTGAGAGTGGGAAGAATTTAGGGCTAAAAAGTTGATATTGCCGAATTTGAGAAATTAATTGACGTTACTCATTTTTAACAACCCAAATAGCAACTCAGTGTACGCTTGTCGTTGGGATAGGTCGTGACATGAAAATTGCGTGTCTTTTGCCGTGATATTTTGTTGTCAATATGTTCGGAAATCGGGTCACATGTATCCGAAGTTATAGGCTATTAGAGCAGCAACTGGTGATTATTATACTGATTAACTGAAACTTTGATCGGCATTTTGTTATTCTCTGAGGTTTTATTCTGCCATACTGTACTTTGTGATGATTCAGCAAAGTTGGTTCCCTTTTCCAGTTTGTTTTATCCTATTCTTTTTATGGGTTCAACTGTCTTGCTATATAATACTCTCTCTGTCCCATAATAAATACAACCAATTGACTTGGACCATAAATTTGTGAGTTGATTTTTTTTTTTTGGATTTTAGTGGAGTTATTAGTTGTATTGTAACAATCGAGAGAAAGTTAGTGGGGCGTATTGTAACTGTGGGAGGATGTTTTGCGTGAAAATTTTCCAAATAAGATAACATTATGTGTATTTTGGAACAATCAAAATAATAAGTGTTTCATGTATTGTGTGACAGAGACTAGCAATATTTCGATTACTTTACCTTGTTTAGAGGTCTAGTTTCTGCTTGCCATACAAGTAATTTAACTCTAATTCTTACCACAGGTTGAATGCTTTCTTGTGAGAAGATGAGTGCCATAGGTCCATATTGCTTCCCAAGATTTATAATTTTTCAGTTACTTTCATTAACTGCAATGAGGTTGTGAGTATGTCAAGACTAGTATTTGGCAAAATTCTAGCCGTCCATACCAAGTATGCTGCAGTTGCTGCGACATTCTATTTCTGAGAAGTTTTTGGTTTTTTCTTCTGGACCTTAAAAGTTAATGAGCTGATGCAATTTTCTATGTGTTAGTGATATGCCTGAGGTGATTTGAGTAGGTTTTCGAATACGGTTTTTAAGGTACATCCGTACATCACATCCTCTAAGTGGCCCTCCCTCTGAGTTTTTTACTAGATCTTTGAGCTTTCCCCTTGGAACTGCTTAATGTCATAGAGTTGTATATTACCTGATTGAAGAAGTATGAGGTAAGGAAAGGGAAACTGAAGCTCCCATTGGTTGATGAGCGATGATGTCATTCGTGTTTCCTTAATCACGAAACTAAATATCTGAAATTAACATTCTTACAAAACTATGAATAGGGTTCAAACTTCAAAGGCTCAACTACGACACCTCATAAGAATCTCAAATAATATGATTGCAGAGGCCCTTGAGCAGGTGGTGGGCATTATTATTTTTAGTTTTTATGTTACTAACTATTAAAGCCGGAGTGCTTTTATTATCTTTTTGGGTTCTTGAGGAAAAATTGCCTGTAGGTCTATCCTTGCCACTACACTCTTGAAGTTGAAGTAAGCGAGTTGACTGTATCTTGGAGGTCATAAAACTTTATTCACTGAAGTTTCTAGCTTGTATATTCGAGGTTGTTATGCAAAAATCCTGTTGCCCATCATATTTGAGATGCTGTGCGAACACATTAGTGGTTCCTGTCTATATCATGAGGCTGCATGATAGAATCTCTGTTTCATCACATAGGAGTTGTACATTGTAAATCCTTTCTTGCAGTTAAGGACAACTTTCTCTCTTTTTTGTTTCAGGTTCATCCTGTGCTAATGGTGATCAGCCTTCTACTTCTGAATGGAGAAGGTAATGCTCCTGCCTTTTTTAATATAATCATATCCATGTGAATCCACGACACTTGCTCAACTTTCCTTCAACGGGTAATGTCGAGTAAGTCAGTAGTCTATCATGAAATCCCATTTGTCTTCCGCAGTTCTGCTGGCTATTTGTTGTGCTCTATATAACTTGTTGTGCACTCTTCCTCATGGTTTTTATGGGTTTCATACAGCCATGTTGGCATACAAGACGGTTTCTGGATCCAAAAGATGGAAAAAATTGGTTCACCTGGTGTTGCAATCCCTGGCATTCTTCTTAGCTCTGATTGGTGTGTTGGCTGCTCTGAAGTTCCACATCGACAAAGGCATTGATAACTTCTACAGCCTGCATTCATGGCTTGGCCTTGCTTGCTTATTCCTATTTGGTATTCAGGTATTCCTGAACGCCAAACCTTGCCGTTGCCAACTTGCACTTGTTTCTTCCTATATCCAAGGTTGAAATGGTATCCTGATGGCTTTTTCTGTGGCAGTGGGCTGCTGGTTTTTGCACCTTTTGGTACCCTGGTGGCTCAAGGACCAGCCGAGCTTTCCTCCTACCCTGGCACGTATTCTTCGGAGTCTACATTTACGCCCTCGCAATCGCAACAATCACCACTGGTATCTTAGAGAAGGCTACGTTCCTTCAAACGGCTAAGGTGATCACACGTTACTCTGGCGAGGCTTTGTTAGTGAATTCTCTCGGGATCTTTACTGTGGTTCTCGGTGGTTTTGTTATTCTTGCCATGATTTCCCCTGTACATGGCAAAGGTGCTGCTTCCATCGATTGAGCTGAACAGTTGCTCGTCTTTGGTAGTTCTGAGTGATTTCATTCTTATTAACCTCGGAAAGTAAACCTGTTTTATTGCTGCATCAGTATTGTTTGATTTGCTGTAAACAAGGGACAGTGGCATATGATTTGAAAATGCAAGTTTACCAATTCAGGGAAAGGTTGTTTTGTTGCAAGGAGGAAATCAGTATAGTTCATTCTCAACAATGTCAATGTAATATGTATATAGAGGTTATTTGCCACTCTTCGTCCGACTAAGGTCATTGTTAGAGGGCCTTTGCGAGATTTTTGTGAAAGCAACATCGGAATTGGTAAATATTACTGTAAGTGGCAGGGGGGGAGCCAGAAGGTTTTATAAATGAGTACAACAAATACATTATTAAAAAAGATAGAATATGACGTTAGTATTATATATTGTTAGAGATTAATAGATAATAAAAATTAAATATATTGTTAGAAATTAATGGATGATAAAGATTAAATGATTAGAAAATTTTAAAAATAAAAATAATTTTTAAAAAAATATTCATAGTTAGATGTGTCTGAACAACACATAACATAAAAATTGTTAGAAACAAATTTCTTCTTTCGTTATTAAAAACGTTAAAACTAAAATTATCCATAACAAAAAAAGAGAAGTTTCAACAAAACTAAAGGAGTTTAATTTTATTGGCATGCAATTTGGACTATTTTCGTAGCGAAATAAACTTTTAATTGTTGCTTTCTATAAATCAATTTAAAAAGCAAGTTAATTAATGAATAGATATTTTTGTTCCGTACTTTCCATCGTAACTACAAAGGGATGATAATTAGTAGACAAGCCCCCACAGGTGAACCACTTGCTCTTTTCTTCCCAGATGCTCTGTCTTGGAAGCTGTGACAAATTGGATCGGGAAACAGGATGAGGATTGCCAGAGACACTTGGATTCCAACTCTCCCACAATATCGACCCCCAAGGGCCTATTCAAGACACTGTTGCCGCTTTGACTATTTTGACCATTTAGGGAATGTTTCACACCCCCAACACATATTGGCAATCCCAATGGGCTTGTCGAGTAGGGATGACCTCGAGATGTGGATGTGCGATCCAAAGGGGATTATACTCCATTAAGAGTGCATAACGAATAGCTTTCGAATTCCGCTTTGGGCACTTGGTGGAACATGCAGGTGAGACTCAACTGTCCCAACATGATTTTAACCTCTAACTTAATTGACAATAAGAGAAAAGATTCATTATCTAATTATATTATTATAGATTTTATCCAAATTTATTATCTTTAGCATGTCTTTTCACGCGAATGTCTTTTTTAGGTTTGAAATGTAAACTGATAATCGGATGACGTGGAGCACGTGTGGCGGTTACTCCAATACATGTGGGCCTGACGGAAATTCATGATCTATTTATATTGCTGTAACATCAACAACAGGGGAAGCTGTGGCGATTGAAGGTTCAACGCAAGGTTAAGTCAATGTTGTGGCATGCGTGCTATGATATTTTGCCTTGTTGGACTAATCTAATCACAAGGGGGATGTTGATGTCCAGGGAGTGCCCGATGTGTTGTTTTCTGCAAGAAACTGTGTCGCATGCTTTGGGTGCTTGTAGAGTGGCGCAAGAAGTCCTAGCTTGTGGGAATTACCCTGTGAAACCTCCGTCAGACTCTGGTTACTTCAAACAATGGTGGTTCACAGTGATGGACTCGCTCCTTGGAGGATGAAGCTCTGGCGGAGATGGCTACCGGTATATACCATATTTGGCAAAGTAGAAATGCCAAGGTCCACTCCAAGCTGGTCAGTCCTGCTCGTCTTATTCATCAGCTAGCTATTCATTCTATTAAACGCTATGGAAATAATCGAATGAGGGACACTGGACAACAACTCCCGAGGAACAACTTCCAGCGACGAGAATGGATGCTACTGCCTTCCGGGAGGTTAAAGATTAATGTTGATGCATGTATACGGCAACAGGGGACAACTGCTTGGGGTTGGTTATGCGATCGCAATGGTAATCTTATAACAGTAAAGGGGCAGAAACCTTGAGAGGCATGTGTCCCCTGAGGTTGGCGAAGCAATGACTATAAAATGGGGACTGGAGCTGGCGCAGTCCATGGGCAAGGATAGAATCATCCTGGAATCTGACTGTCAGCAGGTCAGGGCATGGTCAACCAAGGCGTTCCTTAACTGGTAGCATAGTGTATGATTGCCTTAGGTTGATGCGCTGTTTCACCAAAGTTCGTTGCTCTTGGTGTGTAGGGAAGCAAATAAGGCGACGTATGTGATGACCCAATATGTTTCTGACTGTTATCTTTTGGGGACTTGCATTACGCATATACCCGAGTCTGTACTAAACATATGTATGTTTGAGAGGCGCAATAGAACTTAGCCAACACTTGACTTTGTTCCCAAAAAAAAAAAAAAAAAAAAGTTCAAGTCACTTTTTTTTTCTTCAAAACTATACTATTTTTCCCGTCTCAATTTAATTAAAGTTTTTTATTGATTTAATATAAATATAATATTTTTATTTTTTTCTTATGTGATAATGAATTTATATTAATATAATCAAATTATTTTATCACTTGTTTCCTTCTATTTTCTCATTTTCTTTTCTACGTTCAACTTACACTCTACTACCTTTACAAAAATATTTTTTCCATACAAATTCAATACGCACATAAAATCTTATGTTGAATCAAACCGTTATAATTAAATTAGAACGGAGATAATATTATCTATCAAGTCCGACATCATTTTTGCTTGATTGAAGGAATTAAATTAACCTTTTCATATCCACTTAAACAAATAGTCATACAATTTACTTGACAAAAAATGACTTTAAATTCCAAATCAAAAGAGTTTTTTGCTTTGGAATTTGTGCCTTGACACATCTACTATCTAGATACCAAATTTTCTCTTGATGCTCCTGCGTAAATATATTATTTTGTACATTGATCCTCTTAGGTTTTTCTTTGGAACCCAAACCCAAGTGGTCTTATTGGGTTTGTTCCAGCAATAATAGGACATATGACCCGTTCTTTTCATATTCTGTCAGCAGAGCTTTGTTTCTTATCATGTGTCTTGAACATCCATTATTTAGGTACCAAATTTGTTCCTGATGCTCTTGCGTAAATATATTATTTTGTACATTGGTCCTCTTTTTGGGTCCTTAGGTAAGGTTTTTCTTTGGAACCCAAACCCAAGTGGTCTATTTAGGTTTGTCCCAACAATCAGAGGACATATGACCCCGTTCTCCACACTTATAGCATTATACTCTAATGGTCGTGTTATAGGGCATCCAGTATGGATTCCATGGTGGGATGCTTGGGTAGTCTCTATAGTATGTTGGTCTCCAATATTCTCTTCTGCTTACAATACAGTGTGAACTCTACTATTTCATACCTTTTCTTTGCTATGAGAGATAGGCATTCGTAGATTGAAAAGTTATGTTATGTTGTCTACTAACAATTGGTCTACCCTTAGCAGGTAGGTTTGTTCCGTTTTTTAGCTCTTTCCTTTTTCTTTTTTGGAGAGTTTTTCCCTCTTATCAGATGAGCTGTATCCAAGTCCAGTTATTCCCCCTTTTGCTACTGTAAAATGAATCCCTTTTAGATCCTTGGTCTTCCCATTCCAAGTGTCTATCTTAGATTGAAGTGAAGCTTTTTCAATTTACAAGGTGTTCACTTTATCCTTAAGAGCTTGGTTCTCTTGGACTAGAATGGTGTTTTTTGTCTAGAAAGTTGGCAAAGTCTGTAGAAGTATCTTCTAGTTCTGAGATCTTGATAGCACAGTGACTGTGCTGCCTCATATTCTTCTAAAAGGTTTCTGAACATTCCTTTTAGATGAATATAATCAGCAAAGATCTTTGAAATAGCCTCTCTAAGATCATCTATAGACAATTCGGGGTTGTGAAAGTCAAATACCATATCAATCATCTCTCTTGCCTCCCCTTGTATCTGTAAGTGAGACTCGGATCTTTGGTGGGACAAATCCGTCCCTTTTCTTTGTTTTTCTTATTCAATCCGAGCTACATAATACACTGGAATTCCTAATCTATTTATAATGAAATACTAGGCTTTGCAAACACACGTTTTTGTAAAAAAACGTGAAAAACTAATAGTGGCCGGTGGATGAACAGTGGTCGGTTGATCGGTTACTGTACACACGTTTTCCATATCAAGATTAGATCCAACATACTCCCCCCTAATCTTGACATGGCTCTTTTCTTAACCGAAAGATCTCGGCATACTGTTGCAGTGGTTGCCATAAACTTGATCTCACATAATGCCAATGCGACGATCTTTTCTGCTTTTGTGTTTTTCCGAACTTCTCTTCGAAACTCTTCACTTTTGTTTGAAGATTGGTTAGTAGAGCTTCCCGCTCTTTTCCCACCTTCATGAATGTTTCCAGCACTTCTTTCCGCGTCGCATCCCTATCTGCCGTCCTGGCATGAATGCAATCCGCTTCTTCTCCCATGCTAATTTTTCTGAGTCTGAAGAGATTTCTAACCTTCTTGCTCTTCTGCTTATCCAGCCTTTGCTCCGATAAACCATCGGGTTTTTTCTCGTTGTTGTCAGTGCCATTCTTCTTAGATGGACGAGATATCAATTCGACCCAATTTGTCTTTTTGAGGGAACCAGGCTTCTTGCGTTGAAGTTCCACATCATTGCCTCTATGCTGTCTAGGCATCCTTACTCATCGACGATCTCGCCATTGTCGTCGTTGGAATTCACCGTTGCTGGTGTCAAGGGAACCCGGAACGTCTATGCGCAAAGTCGAAGTTGATGGACTTGCCTCTCCAGCCGCAGGTGGCGAACAAGCTGCACCATCGGCTGAGTTTCTTGCGCCTGCCACACCTTCTGGCTTCTCGAAGTTTGTTAGGAGACATATTGGTTTGGCTAACTCCAAACTAATCTTGTAAAGGCGATTCGATGTGCGTTTCACGAACATCAGCAACTTGCCGTTGTCATACACTTTTATGGCATCTCCCACCATATTCACCTCGCTCCCATTCTCTGTCATTTGTCCAAGACTGATGATATTAGTGCAAAGTTTAGGAATATAGTATACCTCGTGGAGAATATACTGATCTTCATTCTTGCACTGAAACACGACCGTTCCTTTGCCTTTGACTTGAACGACATTGTCATCGCCAAGTCTCACCTCCCCGGTGATCTTCTCATCAAGTTCTTGGAACATATCTCGTCGTCCCGTCATATGATTGCTGGCACCGTTGTCTAGATACCAAACATCTTTAACTGATGTCTTTTCCTCCTCGCCATGGTAAAACACCTTCACCACCCTTTCTTTTTTTGGATTGTATGGCGCCTTGCTGTTTATCTCGTGTCTCCTCCTGAGACATGGAAAACAATAACGCTGGCTCGTCTGGAGTAGCGTCTGTGTAGTGTCCCTCGTCGTTCCGTCGCTTGCTGCGACACTCCGAAGCATAGTGTCCCATCTTTCCGCAATTGAAACACTTAATATGGCTTTTGTCACGACTTCTGCTACCGGTGCCTCCCACACCTTCCTGATAAGCTGTATAATCATTGTTTCGATCGCTCCTTCCGCGACCTCGTTCATGCCACTCCCCTCTGTCTCGATCTGAGGTGCCAGATCTGCATTCCTGACCATATGACGAAGCTTTCCCAGTGCTGTTCCTCTGGGGTATCTGTCGTTCGTTACGGGTGAACATGAGCTGACTCTCACCACTACCGGTGTTCTCTCGGAGTCGAGTTCTCTCCTCGAACACCTTCAACCGCCCTATGGCCTCCTCGAACGGCATCGTTTCAAGATCGTAAAATTGTTCGATTCCCGCAACAACTGTGAAGTATCTGTCTGGCACACAGTCGAGTAGCTTTTTGACTAGTGCATCATCGCCAAGATCTGCGCCAAGGCTGGAAAACCTGCTGGACATGCCGCTGAGTTTTCCGGCGAACTCGTCAATGGACTCCTGTTCTGTCATCCGCAAGGCATCAAATTCACTCTTTAATGTCTGCAACCGAGCCTTCTTTACTCGATCGGCACCCAGATACCTCGTCTTGAGGCTCTCCCAAATTTCCTTCGCTGTCTTTTTTTTCGCAATCTGAAGAAGAACATCTTCGGGAATTGCCTGAAGGATATAGGCACGCGCCTTTTTATCCTTTTTA
>LIEC01012434.1:0-118358 GCA_001925005.1 Drosera capensis
ACCGCATTCAGGACTCGCTATGGTCACTATGAATTTGTGGTCATGCCGTTTGGTCTCACGAATGCACCTGCGGTTTTCATGGACTTGATGAACAGAGTCTTCAAGCCATATCTGGACCATTTTGTCGTAGTATTCATCGACGACATTCTTGTTTACTCTCGTGATCACCAAGAGCACGAAGAGCACCTACGGACTACCTTAAAGACGTTACGAGAAAATGAGTTGTATGCTAAGTTCAAGAAATGTGAATTTTGGTTGATAAAGGTAGCTTTCTTAGGACATGTGATTTCTGGAGAAGGCGTTAAAGTAGATCCTAAGAAGATAGAAGCAGTTACTGAATGGTCTAGATCGTCAAATGTGACGGAAGTTAGAAGTTTCTTGGGGCTAGCTGGATATTATCGAAGGTTCGTAGAAGGGTTCTCTAAGATCGCAATACCTCTATCCAATCTTACAAGGAAATCAACGAAGTTTGATTGGACGGAGAAGTGCGAGAAAGCTTTTCAGGAATTAAAAGACAGACTTACCTCGGCTCCTATCCTGGCTTTACCTTCAAGGGAAGAGGGGTTTTGTATTTATAGTGATGCTTCCAAGCAGGGCTTGGGATGCGTATTAATGCAGCATGACAAGGTGATAGCATATGCATCGAGACAATTGAAGCCATATGAGATTAATTATCCCACACATGATTTGGAACTAGCAGCGGTAGTTTTTGCTTTGAAGATTTGGAGACATTATCTTTATGGTGTTTCATGTCGGATCTATACGGATCACAAGAGTTTGAAGTATATCTTCACTCAAAAGGAATTGAATATGAGGCAACGTAGATGGCTTGAGTTATTGAAGGATTATGACCTGGATATTCAATACCATCCGGGCAAGGCTAATGTTGTAGCTGATGCTTTGAGCCGCAAGTCCAGAAGGACAGATGGGAGTCTTAACGAGTTGATGATTACACAAGACAAGCTATTAGAAGACTTCTGTAAGTTGAACATTATGGTGGTCTCCGAGCCTCCTACAGGTTTTCTAGGGTACATGCAAGTCCAGTCTACCTTGCGTGAGGAGATCTTGCAAGCTCAAGGGGGTGATGAACATATACAACGAATCAGACAAGGAATTCAAGATGGAAAGGCACCGGGATTTATTATTCATGAAGATGGATCGTTGAGATTCCAGGGAAGATTGTGTGTTCCGAATAATGAGGAACTTAAACGGAAAATCCTTGAAGAAGCACACCAGACACCGTATTCTGCACATCCTGGAGGCAATAAACTGTACCAAGATCTTCGCCAACGCTTTTGGTGGGGTAACATGAAACGTGAGGTTGCTGAGTTCAAAGCCAAGTGTATTACTTGTCAATAGGTGAAGATTGAGCACCAGAGACCAGGAGGGTTACTGCAGCCCTTGGAGATACCAGTATGGAAATGGGATTCAATTTCCATGGACTTTATTGTAGGACTACCACCTACAATTCATGGTATGAACTCAATATGGGTGATAGTAGACAGACTAACGAAATCTGCTCACTTTCTTCCCATGAAGACTTCTTGGAGTGTGGATCGTCTAGCAGACGTGTATGTTAAGGAGATTGTAAGATTACATGGTGCTCTGAGTTCAATAGTATCTGATAGGGATACTAGGTTTCAAGCACGGTTCTGGCATGGTCTACAGAAGGCTTTTGGGACTAGATTGAATTTCAGCACGGCTTTTCATCCTGCTTCCGATGGTCAGACAAAGCGTACGATACAAACTCTTGAAGATATGTTAAGGATGTGTATCCTTGACTTCAAGGGTTCATGGGATCATCACTTGCCATTGGTAGAGTTCGCTTATAACAATAGCTACTATGCTAGCATCGGCATGGCGCCATTCGAGGCCTTGTATGGAAGAAAATGTCGATCCCCATCTGCTGGGATGATATTGAAGACACTCTAGTTGTAGGACCAGAGTTAGCACAGGAAACCGCAGACAAGGTCAAGCTTATTCAATCCCGGATGAAAGCAGCTCAAGATCGTCAAAAGAGCCATGCTGACGTGAGAAGAAGACCACTAGAGTTTTCAGTTGGCAATCATGTTTTCTTGAAGGTATCACCTACTAAGGGTGTTATGAGGTTTGGGAAGAAAGGGAAACTCAGTCCTCGATACATAGGTCCATTTGAAATCCTTGAAAGGGTCGGTGAAGTGGCCTATCGGTTGGCATTTCCGGTAGGGTTAACGGGCGTTCATAATGTCTTTCATGTTTCTATGTTAAGGAAATATGAACCTGACCCTAAACATGTAATCCAACATGAGCAAGTAAGACTCACAGAGGACCTATGTTATGAGGAAAAGCCGCAGGAGATAGTAGATCACATGGTGAAAATGCTCAAACGAAGGGAAGTGCCACTAGTCAAGGTACGGTGGAGCAACCATACCACACGAGAAGCAACATGGGAGCTGGAAGAGGACATGAGGAAGCGATATCCCTACTTATTCTCAAGTAAGCTTCTATTCTTACTTTAATCAAGTTTCGAGGACGAAACTTCTTGAAAGGAGAGAAAGATGTAATATCCTGAAATATTTTGAATAAGGAAATAAATACTTTAAACATGGTAAGATATATTTGAACGATGCAAGAGTCCCGCGAAAATCTCAACCGCTTCCTTAAATAATTCAATCATCGTCTCAATATAAATATTTTTAAAATTATTGACCTCGTAAGTTTTGACCTAGCCTCCGAAAACAACAGCGACAGAGAAAGAGAAAGGGTATGGATTCATCTCTCGCTTTGATTTCGTTTCCGTTTATATTTTATTTTAGTTATTCTCGTATTATATTTGTATTACCGGAATCCGGCGACCCGAACCCCGACCCTAAAACCCGCCTGAAGCCCTCATGAACCCTCGCCGGATCCAGCCCCGCCAAGGCTGCCTGAAGCAGCCGTCACCGCGCGCCTCGCTGAAACGCCAGCAGACCCCGACCCCCACCCCGTCACCCTTTCCGTTCCCCAGCCCCGTCGCCCTCCCTTGTCCGTCGTCGCCGCCAGCAGACCCGTCCCCGATGACACCGCCTCTCATCCTAATCGTCGCCTGAAGCCGCCTTACCCGCGATTGGATCTGGAATAACCCGAGTCTTGCCTTCGCCACCGACGCCTTGCCCTCGTCGACCCTCTTCCCGACGTCGGAACAGCCCGTCACGACCGGATTTGGTCACCGAGCTCGATGAGGATGGTCACCGTATGGTAACCATGATGTTCCCCGCCTTCGTCATCTCTCGAGCACTAAACAACACCCCATCGTACCCGGTTTGACCCTCCAATGCTACCGACGACTTGGCCGGAGAGACCCCTAGGGGTTGACCCAAAAACCGGCCGGAAATCGACTGGTAAACCCTCGCCTGACACCCACTTCCTTCGGGCAGTGTTGAAGAAGAGGGGAAAAGTTCCCTTTTGTTTAAGTAACATAATTTAGCATAATATGTTATAATAACACATTACGAGATGCTTTTAGTTACTCGTACTTGCGTATATTATTTTGGAATATCAAACAATAATAATAATATGTTGTGATATTATTGTAGGTGGGACAAATACTGAGAAGCAGGATTAAGCTTGGGATTTTCTGAAGAATTTTCCTGAGTTTTATAAATGACGAGGTAACACACATCGTTACCCTAAAATATATGTGCGTGATTGTATTTGTATGATTCTATGATCACGTACTCGCATGATAAATAAAAAAAAGAATAAAAGTGTGATTATTTGATTGACTTGATTTGTTTGTCAGAAGGGTAACGATAAAACCTGTAGAATATTATAGAGTTTAAATAACGATATCTTGAATATTGCTTGCTTTTGATGTGTTATATCCTGTGCCTGTTGATATTATTTTGTAACGAATTATTAATCCTGAAAATTATTAAGAACGTTACAAAATATAGGGTTATATAAATTTATGGAACACCATGATGGTCACCTGCTATACATGGACTAATATGATTAATTTCATATTATATGCCTGGAATCTTGAATTACGAACACCATGGTGGTCACCTGCTATACATGGGTTAATATGATTAATTTCATATTATCTGCCTGAAATCTCGAACTACGAACACCATGATGGTCACCTGCTATACATTGATTAATATGATTAATTTCATATTATATGCCTGAATATCTTGTATCCTGTTATACATGAAAATAATATGTTTAATTTCATGTTTCTGGAACAAGCTTTCTGTAACATTTCGCTTATATTTTCGGAGTACGATTTTTATGTAATTCAAGACGATGTAAGTTGGATATTTATTTCTAGATCCTATGTTTCTGATACTTAAACCCCTTGTATTCCTGTCGCCTTGCTTTGAAGGAAACTTTGGAGCGGTGGTAACGCCACGTGTTTAGTAGGTATTGGACAGAAAATCCCGGGGCGTTACAGTGATACACTAAAGAAACAAGGTAACATGGTTGTTGGTAATGCTGGGCCTACACATTTTATCGTTATGATAGGAAAGGTGAGGCCGATGTATTTTCTGATTGGTGGTTAGATTCTGGTGCATCTTGTCAGTTACGTAGAAACAAAAAATTATTAACTAATACAGTTTGTGTTTCTGACATGGTTACAGTTATAAACGATGAGTCTGCGCAAGTTACTCATAAAAGAATTGTAAACTTGAAATTTTCTTCAGGTAAATTGCTAGCTCTAAAAGATGTTAGAGTAGTTCCTGATGCTAAAACGAATTTAATTTCTCTTAGCGTATTATGCAATCATGGCATGCGTATTTCCTTTCAATGTGTCGGGTAACATTAACTGTTAACTCGCACTATTTTAGTTGTGCTTATTTAGTTGATGGTATGATAGGTTGAGTTTAGAACATGGAATAGTTAACCAAGTAGTTTCAAATTTAATTGCTACTAAATTACTTCGTTGTAGATTGAAACATGTGAAAGGTTAAACTTGCTAAAACTCATAGTATACCATTAGACATGTCGGTTAGATTCAACAAATATGATGTTTGTGCTCAACTTAAGATGACTAAGAGACCTTTTCGTCCTGTATCTAGAAGTACACAACTTCTTAAGATGACATATTCTGACATATGTGATTTTAAAAATTACACAATAAGAGACGGTCAGAAGTACTTGATAATATCTATAGATGATTTTTGAAGAAATTATTATATTTATTTGTTGAAGTCTAAGGATAAAGCTTTTGAAAAGTTCATCATATTTAAGGAAAGAGTTGAAAATCAACTAAACCTTAAAATTAAAAGATGACAAGTGATAGAGGGGGAGAGTACCGGTCAACAGTATTTAAAGAATTTTATGCCTCAAATGGAATTATCCTCTAAACTATGGGTTCGTACTCACCTTAATCAAACGATGTAGCTGAGTGTAAAAACAGAAGATTAACAAAAATGTTGATCTCCTTGTTATTGACGACTGGCATGCCTTCTTGCTACTGGGGGATGTAGTTCTAACTGCTGATCACATTCTAAATAGGGTATCGCACTCAAAGTTGGAGTCTACTTCCTATGAGATTTGGAACAAGCATCCATGTAAGTATGACACACTTAAAACATGGGGTTGTATAGCCTCTGTGAGGACTCCAAACCCTAAAAGATCTAAGATGGGGACTAGGACTCACACTTTTGTGTACCTAGGAAATGCAAAAGAAAGTCCTGCATATCGATTTTTTAGATCTATCAACTAATGAGGTGATAGAATCCAGAGATGCTGTTTTCTTCAAGGATAAGTTTCTTAACGATCATGGGCATGAATTACCTGGTTTGGAAGAAATGGTTATAGAGTCTCCTACGAACTCAGAACCTACTATTTCTGACGATCTCACAACAGAGTTTGACGTTGTGTCATTAAGGGTATTGAAGAAAACAAGAGTTCCCAAAAAACTTATTGAGGGCTTTGAGACATATCATGTGGAGTTCGATCCATCAAATTTTAAGGAAGTTACGAGGTCCGGGGACTCTTTACTATGGGCAAAAGCCATTAATGATGAAATGAATTCTCCACTGAAAAATCAAACATGAAATCTAGTCGATTTTCCTAAAGAGGCTAAAGAATATAGGGTGCAAATGGATTTTGAAGAAGAAACTTAATCCAGATTGGTCAATAGCCAAATATAAAGCATAGCTAAAGGTTTTACTCAAGTGAATGGGGTAGACTACTTTGATATATATTCTCATGTATGTCATCTAGAAACAGTAAAAATTCTTCTTGCTTTGGCATGTATTGAGGGCTTTGTTGTTCATCAAATGGATGTGAAGACAGCTTTCCTTAATGAAGAGTTGACTGAGGAAATCAATATGAACCAAACTGAAAGGTTTGTCATGAAGGGTTTCAAAAAGAAGGTTTGTAAATTAAATAAATCTTTATATGGTGTTAAACAAGCACCTAAGATGTGACATCAAAAGTTTGACAAAATGGTAAAAGCTCTTGGTTATCAGAGCAGTAATTCGGATAAGTGCCTTTATTACTGTCTTATGTCAAACAAGGTCATAATTATTAGCTTGTATGTAGACGGCATTCTAATTCTTGGTTTTGATCTTTTCGTAGTGAAAGACGTGGAGCAATCTTTAGCGAAAGAATTTACCATGAAAGATATGGGTGTTGTTGGCACTGATTACTCTTAGTCAATCTCATTATATTGAGAAACTATTTTCTGAATGGGGATATAGTGAGTGCAAAACTTTTGAGACAACATATGATTATAACAAATAGCTAAAACCAAATAAAAGTTCCACTGTGAACCAGATAGAGTATTCTAAGTTGTTGGTAGTTTGTACTAGATTTTACATAGCTTTTACGATAAGCATGTTAAGTCGTTTCATTAGCATTTCTACTCACGCATATGCTTTGTGCTATGCAAGTCATCCTTTAGTTTTGGAAGGATATTCTGACGCTACTTAGAGCTCAGAATGGGAGACAGCAAGTCTACTATAGGTTATGTATTTATCTTGGGTGGAGCTGCTGTAGTATGAAAATCAAAAAGACAGACATATATATATAGTGTTGTCATCTATGGAGTCAGAACTCTATTCTTTAGCTTCAGAGATTGGTGAAACGTAGTGAATATATGACTTAATTTTAGATCTTCCATTACAAAAGTTTATGAAAAACTCGGTTTCAGTGTTCTGCGATATCAAGCTACTATAGCGATAGTCAATAACTCAATCCTTAATATAAAGAGGATGCATTTAGTCTTTAAACAAACGATGCTTAATTATTTGATTGAACATGGAATTATAACTTTGACTTATGTGAAGTCGAAGGATAAAATGGAATATTTTCTTACTAAAGGTTTATCCAAACATCGAACATTCAAAATTATGAGGGAGATGGGAATAAAAACTTTATTGAAAGGTCTTAATCATTTCTTGTCATTTTGAATGAGGTCGAATATGGAGGAGTACTTTGAATGAGGCCGAATATGGCATTTGGGGCAATTCGAGTATTTAGACAATTTAGTGCGAAGTTCTGAGTGTGAGGAATTATTATATCATTTCAAATTTGACGATGTGACATGTTTTTGCATAAAAAATTAGTATTAAATTCTTCCAAAAGTGGATACAATAATTGTCTGGCATGTTTCAATGACGTTATAGACGACTTTATATCATTCCACATTTGATAATATGTCATACATGGTTTGAAGTGTCATTCCAAAATTTGATAGTACAATAAACCTATATGCTTAGACATGTTAACTATACCCTTCTAAATGAAAACATGAAATGGTTCTTTCAAAGAAACTGATAATTCTGGTTGTAAAACTAGATTATAATACCTATTGGTGGCCATTTCCATGTTTGTAAAATTTTACAAAGTTCTTGAACTTAGATACTTTTTGAACTATGGTACATTATCTCGGTTACATATTCACTTATGATATTCATGTTTTGATTGTCTAAGTGGACGATATGGAAATAGAGGAGACTGAGAAGCTTAATCTAGATCTTGATAATGATGATTTGCTCGACGAGTAGAGTTGTCATGTAATGAAGGAGCTATCATTTTAGTTTGCTCTTATTTGGACATTCATGATAGTTGTTCGAGTTTAGAATTTTTGAATTTTTAAGAGTTGTTTACTATTGCTTGAAGTTTATTTTCTTTGTTCATTCAATTGTTTTAGACCTTATTTATTTTGGACAATATGAATGATTCATTATCCAGTTTTGGACATTGCATATTGAGATTTATTGGTGTTGTAATATTAAGAACATAGGAGAAGATTGTTGAAATATTTAGTTATTTATAACATATAATATCTTTATTTATATGTTCTAATATTAGCCGTATGATTAAGTTTAGGAATAAATGATGGAGATTAAATCGTCCATATTACAAGCCAAGTGTTTCCTATGTATATTTGTCTAGAGACAACAATCTTGTTATTCCAAACTAGATACCTTGGTTGTTTTACTTTTAAACCTCGTTAGAAAACAACCACGATTTAAAAGATAAGGCTATGATCATACCTTCTAAGATCTATAAATATGGGAGGGTCCAGGGCATGGCCTCCCAAATCTCATTATCTAATATTCGACACATGTATTATAGTTGTTGGTTTTCTCTCTTGGTCTTGGTCTTGGTCATGTTCAGGCGATCCCGTCATCACAATCATCATCTAGAACCTTGATCCACAACCGCACGATTACTTTTTTGTGCAAATAATTTGGCGTGTCAAGTAGGGAACTTCTGATTCGATGGCTCAAAAGATCTAAAGTCAAACTGACAATGAACCAAGGTAAAAAGATCATCAGAGCTCAATGGCAAACTAATCATGACAAGAAGTCGTAGCTTAACCTATAGCGATCCCTAAGTTCGAAATCGACTTGAGAACGCTGGGCAGGAACAAGTCCTTATAGGATCTTATCCTTGTTCAAAGAATTCAAGAAGAAAATATAGAAGTCGACGATAGAGACAATCAAGAAGGTAATCATCACTAACCTCTCTTCTTCTGATTCATAACTCGGACCGGAGAAAGAAGAACATCCTAAAATTGGACCGAACGAGGACAACTTGAAAAACCAATGATATGAACCCCGTCAAGATCCAAAACCCAACCTCAAAAAGAATTTGAAGCTTCACACAATTGATCCAAACGAGTCGGATCAAGCTGGATGAATAGGATGAGGTCAGCTCGACGAACTAACCCAGATATGGTCAAGATGATCGAAAAACTAATAGAGAAGATAGACAACATGGATAAAGAGAAGGGTGAAGAAAGAAAAATCTCTCCTTTTTCTAAAAAGATATTTCAAGGAGTACCCCCTCATCGGTTCAAGATATCGTAATTAGAGACTTATGATGGAACATCAGATCCAAGTTCATACGTCTCGAACTATGAATCCATCATGGATATCTATGGAGCTAAGAGACTATTTTGCGCAAAGCTTTTCCAACAACCTTGAAAGATGTAGCTAGAACATGGTTTGGCTCTCTCCCACCGGTATGCATAGAGTCGTTTGTAGATTTCTCAAGATTGTTTACCAAGCGCTTCATCAGTTGCTGAAGGATAAAAGTTACTTTGATTTACTTGCGTCAACTCTTCCAAAGACAAGATGAAAAACTTTTCGATTATGTTAAAAGATTTAATCTTGCGACAATAAAGGTAGAGAAGGTGAGTGAAGAATAGAAGGGAGAGGCACTCATCAACGGACTGGAGAGCTCTTATTTATTCTATCAATTGAACTTAAGGTCCCCTTGGGAATATAATGACTTAATAGAGGAGTTAAATAAACAAGAAGGAGTTGAAGTAGTCTTAGTTGCGAGAGAAAGAGCCAAAGGAACAAAGAACCGAATTGGATCCCAATTCAAATACGACGACTAGGATAGGTCAAAGCAACTCTAAAGCCGAGAAGACAGGGATAGACGGAATAAAGATAATGAAGGGAGAAAGTCGGGTGCAATGTTTGCCACCTAAACTATAATGCCCCAAAATTTCTTAAGACATTACCACCGCTAAACATAATAAAAATTAGCAAGGCTATTACAATCCCATAAGGTTTAAGATTCAACGTCAAAATCTCAAAAATTACTTCAATGGTCTTAAATGTCTCGGAACAGAAGATAAAATAAATCTGAAAACAACATTATACATTTATGGAATAAAGTCCAACTAACTAAATGTAAACACAATAAATTTGGCTCTAAGTCGTCCTATCGCCCATCTTGAACTAGGTTGAATTGAAATAGTAAACTGTGAACCATAGGACCCGTAACATCATAGGCCATATTTCATCTCAGGGGATTGACGTAATTGTGGTGGATTATGTTAAACTGTCACACCATCAAACACATGATCGCATAAACCACTCGCTAAGAAGATTACAACACATCACCTAGTAGGGGGTCCTAAATAGGAATAAACTATAAATCATAAACATGGAGAAAATCAAGCAATCCGGTTGGCCCATTTCTTTATGATGTACATTACATAATTTTAATTTTCTAACAAAGTCATTTATAAATATTAGCGACTAAGGAAAAGTTTCCCAATATTATGAAAATAAATATTTTTCTTACATTAACATGCGACGATGATCATACACAACGGATCAAATCAACAAAGCATGCAACCAATCATTTACATCAAAACCTTAAATATTCTAGCACACCATTCGAGATGATGACCTTTCCGTTATGCAAATTAAACATGGATTCGATGTTATCTCTTAAACCATTTTACAAGAGTGTGATTGCATGAGTGCATTAACGCACTTGAAGATCTTTACGCTTCGTTTCATAAACCCCCACGATGTAAAACAACACCAATCATTCAATCTGCTTATCAATGATTTAATGTACAACAATTTATATAACATATGCCATTCTATATATTAAATATAATTATATGTTAACAATCCTAAAAACAATTTGGCATGATGCATTGTCCACGCCCAAGCCTTCCTTCTTCCCCCTGTTTGTTCATCGGCTCCCTTTAGAAACCAATTGCACCCATCACGGACACAACAGGGCGACGACGACCTCCCTCGATCACAACCAGTTAAGATTTACTCGATCCTCGACGACAACTCCAATTAGCGGGAGTAGCTCCTCCACAAGCGTTCATGGCGAGACGGCACGGTAATGCGAGGGGGGACGATAGCGTGGTCTTATTGGCTGGTCTAAGGCGGCACCGGTCGGACAAGGAGAGGGGAAGGCAGGGGTCGAGGGAGGAGGGAGGAGGGAGGTGGCGGGGTCGAGGAAGAGAGAGATAGGGGAGAAAATGGTTTACCCTGGTAATATTCAAGGTGCTAATTGTCAACGTTTAGGTGTATATTTATTGGATTTCCTTAGTTGGAATAATTTAAAAGCTTCCATAATTAATGTTCGATATTTTTGGAAAATAATAATAACATACATCTCATTATTTATATAAATCAAGTCTATTTTAGAACCAATCTTTATGGATATTAGTTATCGATTATTTAGTCAACAACATATTATGCATTCGATTTCAGGGACTTGTGTGCAAATTGTATTACTTGTAATGACATGGACCAGTTAGAGTTGTTTATTCCAGAGATAATTTGCAAGTTGGAGTGGCTGTTGTCTCCTAGTTTATTTCAACTCCATAGAACATCTCCCAATCCATTTGTCGTCTGAGGCGCATATAGCGACCTATACATTATATGTGGATGTATGTCTTTGAAAGGTAAAAATTTGCATCATGTGGCTTTCAATGGAGTTTTTTACGAATTGTCAAATTGATCCACTATGTGTTTTTAGGTTTTCATTTCATCTAAAACAGAAGATTGGAAACAAAGCACATGTTGAAGGTTCTATATGTGAAGCTTATTTTTTGGAGGAAGCTTGCAACTTGGCGAAGTTGTATTTTCATGAGAGCATGGACTCAAAGGCTAATGATCTTCCTCTGTGTGCTTGAAGAGATGGTGATGATAAGGAAACTCCTGATCTTCTAGATGTATTTCATCGAAATTGAGGATATGCTTCGATTGAGAAGAAGAAGAGAAACAATAAAAGAGGAGAGAAGAAGCTCACACTTGACAATCGAGATATCGAGGCAGCTCATAGATATATTTTGAACAATTACGACCTTATTACACATTTGAACAATTACGACATTATGACTTTCTTTCCGACACATATGAACATGGAAAAGGAAAAGCAACAGCTAACTGGGGAGTGTGCGTGAAAGGAAATGGTGATCTGGAGTACTACGGGATCCTCATTGATATTGTGAAACTTTAATACATAGCCCCAGGATTTAGAAGTCTCGTGACACTCTTATTCAAGTGTGAGTGATTTGATTCTGTCTCGGGATTGACTATTCATCCTAGCTATGGGATTGTGGGAATTGATGGGACATCAAGATATACAGGTCTTGTAAGATTTGAGTATCAACCTAGAGGGGGGGTGAATAGGTTGTATAATACTTTATTGGTAATTTTTTGCGGAATACTTATTTTGTGCAAACTATTGCTTTATACAGACTACTAGGTAGTCTGTAGATAACAATTGGTAATCTGCAGTAGAGACTTGAAACTCTTTGATTTTATCCCTTTCAAGTTGTGATGATCTATTAGAAACAGTTCTTAAATATCAATGTAATGAAAAGAAATAGATAGACACAACATTTATATTGCTTCAGACACTAGATATCAAATGATGATCGAGAGCTTAGTCCAGTCTTCCCTTGGTGACCAGTGTAGTCAAGCCAAGAGGTTAATAGCACTACCTTTTTGTTTTAGATTACAAGAGACATTCCTTTTACAAGTTATTTAACTTGTATGAAAGACAAAGAACCTAGATACTTTGCACAAATCCGAGCTTTGGACTCTGCTGCAAGATTTTTTCTTCTCCAGACTAGTGACACATTTGACTGAATCTTCACGACTTAGCTTTCTTGAGTAATCTTTGAATTACTAGATTGCTTTGCACTCTTTTGTTTTTCAATCCATGTTCAACAACGCTTCTCAATAAGTCTCACCGGTTCCCTTTTAAAGGCTCAAGAAACGAACCTTTGTAGACATTGCACTATTCTGGGCAGTCCACTCATGTCCCCCACCATCTCGTTCCTGATGCTGGCAGTCCACTATCCCCCGAAACTGTGTCGTTACTACTTTAACTCAAATCCTCGCTTGAGCTGACTCCAAACCTTTGACCCCAACTTGGCAATCACCTCTGCTGCAATCCAGTCTGCTGCGACTTCTAGTCTGCACCCAGTCTCTGTTACAACCCTAGTTTGTATCCCATACTGCAACCCTACTCTGCACCCAGTATATGTTGCAACTCTTGTCCACACTCAGATCTGACTCAGTTCATGCCTTGCGATCTTGGTCCTCTTCTACAAGCTCAGTCCTTCATCTTGAAGCCTTTGAGTTTTTTGTTGCTTATCAATGCACTAGTTGTTCATCCAAAGTCCTCTCTAGTAGTCTGCATCTGGTGGCTTGCACGATCGTCATTCATCTGAACCCGTCTGCTTACTCGCATTCAACCTAGACTGCACCTTTCTACTTGACTTCTAGCCTAAACATACTAACTACATTATAACTAATGCATCTAAGTTTTGTTTCATCAATTTCTATACAAAAGGAGGGATTGCACATTCCTATCAATCTCCCCCTAAATTAATGCTAACAAAAACTTCTATGTAATACAACAAGTTTTCTGTTTTCTTACAAATTTAGTACACTTTGTTGAACCTTAGTTCTTGGTTTATTACAATGTTACTGATAGTATAATAAAGTAAAAAGATCAATCTAAGTATTACCTTTGATACTTAGATTGATAGTAAAAAGATCAATCTTTTTCTTTGCGACGTTTGTATCTTCTTTCCTCATCACTTTCTCTTCTGTGTTTCCTCTAAATCTTTTCTGAAGCGTCCTCTTCGTTCCTCATAAGATTCTTCTTTATAATGCTTAGACCTATTTGGCTCCTTCCCTTGTTTAGAGGAGCTTTTCCTTTTGGCCAAAGGAGATTTCTCCCCCTAAGTCTGCTGCTCCTCGTCTGCAGAGTGTTTCTCCCCCTTTTTGTTAGCATTGAGGGTGGAGGTTTGTGCTTCAAGAGCATTTCGGATGCCCTTGAGTTCAGAAAAGATATTTTTATGAACAACATGTAATTTGGTTTCGAGGAGACCAAATTTGATGTCATTCATGCGCATATGCTCACCAATCTGTTGCTTGGTGGTCTGCATCGTTTCATTGAGATTGTGTAGTATAGCTGACTGTTGCTCCTTGAATTTTCTGAAGTTGTAGGTGTGGATTTGTTGATTGTGAAGATTTACTGATCTGTTTTGCTTCATCTCATCAATGACTCCAGCTGCTAGATTTCTTAGAGTCTCTCCAAAGTTGTCAAAGGTGGATTTTTTGAGTTCCTTTTCACCTGCAAGGTCTGCTGCAATTGGCTCCAAAACTTCCAGAAGATCATGAAAGACAGTCCTGATCCATGAGTGCATTCCATAGATCTCTTGATCAAGCTGGCGTAGTCGGTACTGTGTTATGTCTACTGAGGTTGAAGAGGGAATTCTTTCACCTTGCTCGTATGCTCTGACAGAGAGGACTTCAACGTCATGTTCTTCAAAAACTTTCTTGAGGTCTTTAATCGTTGTTGAGGTATCACTGTATATTGGCTCCAGGACTGTAGAGGGTACATGTGGTTCCATTTGAGCTAAACCAAAAGCAGATGGTTGAGTAAAGACGATGTGTTCAATGTCTCTGGATGGAGTTGCTTGTTCTGCCTCTACTGCAACCATAGTGAAGTCATCTGCATCAGTTGTCTCGACTGCAGAGGTAATAAACTCGTCTGTATGTGTTGCGACTGCGATGGATGTAACCTCATCCTTAAGTAAGTCTTCTTCAAAATCAGGAAATTCTTCTGTCTATTGTTGAGTGGCTTTCCCTTTGTCTGCATGCTCATCAAGTGGTTCTTCTACTACAAGAGCGATGATAAATGATGTTTCTGCAACAGATTCGTCAGTTGAGGACTCATTGTGACCTTCTTTTTCTGTTTGGAGTACTATTGGTTCTGCTTGGGTGATAGCTGAAGGAACATCTCTTTTAGGAGCAGATGTCTCGTCTGTAACATCCTCGTATACAGAAGTTTCTTCTGGTTGTTTAGCTGTAGTTCGTGGTGCCGCTTTCATTGGTTCTTCAATTGGAACAACATCTCTTTCTGCTGTAGTCGTCTCTTCTGCAACTTCCACTGTTGCATGAGTTTCCTCTGCTGCAGGAGGATATTCAGGTTTCTCTATTGTAGTCTGCTGCAGTTGCACTCCTTCAACAGCTACTTCATCTATGATGTCATCTTCATCATCATAAGGATCTTGTTGAGGTTGATTATCTCCGTTACCATCTTCATCATCTCCTGCTGGTTGATGTTCTCCCAGATCAGGTCGAGAGAGATATTCATAGACCTCCTGTGTGGCAGCTCTGATGTATTTTTCCAGAATTCTTTTGAGCTCTGCTTCAATCTCTGGAGTGTTGACAAACTCAATATGCCTAAGGAGAGCATGTCTGACCCTTCTTGTCTTTGGTGTGGAGTCCTTGAACTCAAGAGCGCCATTAATTAGGAAGTCAGCCTCCTTAGGTCTTGTTGACCTGCTTACTTCCTTCTTTTGGAGTTCAACCAGTTGATGAATCTCCCTTCCGTCATTCGTCATTCATGTAATTTCCAATCAATGTTTGGGATTGGTCTGGATTGATCTGGTACAGTGTTTTGGATCCTTGAGGAATCAGCTTTGGTCTAACAAACCTTGTAGTTCTCCTTGTAATCCTTGCGGGTGCCTTTTGAGTTGGTGTTGATGTTGATGTTGGTGTTAGCGTTGTTCTTTGCCTCTTGATTGGTAGATTGTGTTGTGACATAAACTTCTGAATTAATTTGTCCCTTTCAATCTTCTTCTTCATCTTGGATCGAGTCCTTTCTTTAAGCAGTTGGGAATCTATGACTTTTTGCTACATTAGGTTTGCTTCAACTGCCTTGACCATCTGCATGACTGATTCAATGATCTTCTAGGGAGAGAGCCTTTTCTGAGTTGAGGGTGTTGTTGTCCATATGGTAGTTGCAGTGGTGGGTTGGTCATCTGCAATTTGTGAAGTTTCCATTCTATTGTCTAAGAATGGAACAATTGTTGTTGTAGTTGTTGGCTCTACTGCAAGAGGTCTGATGATGAGAGTTGGTGGAGTAGAGTCAACTAAGGTTGGTTCCATCTGTAGGGCTGACATCTTGGCCTCGATTTCCCGTATTTCGTCATGAGTGTAGCCTTCTGCAGCAAGCCTCTGCCTAAACTCAGCTCGAGCTCCTTTTTTTATCTCCTGAAAGCTTACTTAGGCTTCCAAGATTAGATTCTTCAAGTCTTCACATGCTCTTGCCTTGAGGAACTCAATTGCTATATTTACATCATGAAAAGCTGCAATTTCATGTATTTTTGGTGGTACTTTTGATGAAGAGGGCTCAGTTATCAGCCCACTCTGCACTACTGTAGACTGATCAATAACTTCCTCAGTCTGCACTAATGCAGACTGGGTTTCTTCTTCATTGATTGTGGTTTGATCTGCAACAGGTTTGTCAGAAATTGTTTCCTCATCGGAGGTATGTACAATTAATTTCCTCCTTACAGCCTTCAGTTTCGTCAACTTCTATTAAGTTCGCTTCTTCTTGGTCTACTTCTTTGCAGATCTGGTCTGTACTGTATTAGTCTGCACTAATATAGTGGTCTGCTTGGCGTTTCGTCTGGTCTGCACTTCTACAAGCTTCTGGGGCTTGACTGCAAGCTTCTTTGTGAAACCTGAGGGTGCTTTTCCTATCTTCTTCACGTTGATTTGTTTGGATTGATTCCATGGTCTTCCTTCTTTATCTGAGAGCTTCATCTTCTGTTCGAGAAGGATACTGTTTGCAGTAGTCTTGCCCTCACTGATCTTGCAAGTTGATACATGAGTTGCCCACTTGACTCTTGTTTTTGTAAGGATGACACACATAATCTCCTGTTGATCGGAGGTTATTTGGTCCTTGCTGAATTCTCTGGAGAGAATTTCTTTCTTCACGATATCAGCAAGTAATTTGTGTTCTTTGGATAAGAATTTCTTCATTGTTCTTATCCCTTCATTTCATTTATCTTGGCTGAGCATTGCTTCCCAGCTCGATGACTTCTCTTGGAATGATCCTTGTATCTTCATTTGGAAGATTGAAGTATTGTGCAAGGTCATCAGAGTTCACCTGGACGGTTATTCCTTTGCAGTAGAGGTGTAAGTGATTTGCTACTGACTGTCTGCAACTTGTCCCTTCTTGATGAAGTCCAGAACTTTATCATCATATATTATGCTTGTTCGTTCACAGAAAGGCTTGAGTTCAGCCTCTTCGATCAAGTCTGCTATGTCTCTGACTTCTCGAATTGAATTGAAGTCAAACACGACACCTGTTTGAAATTCAATTCTTCTTAAAGGGCTCCTCTGAGATTCAGAGGATTTCTGGCTTCTCTTTGATGAAATGGATGGTGTGTTGGCCATTTTAAAGTGATTTGAAAGAATCGTGATGTTTTTGGAAATCGAATTGAAGTGTTTTTCAAGAACTTAGGGTTTCGATTTCGTGCAGTAGAGCGCTCGAGTGTTTAGAGAGAGATAGAGTGAGTTTGAGCGTTGAGAGAGAGAGAGAGATTAGAGAGTAAAGTGATTTTCTAATTAAAAATCTACAGTTTTTATACTCGTTTGAGAAATATGACCGTTGTCAGTGATTTTCTAGCCGTTATGTAGTAACATTTATCAATGGACCGTTATGAGTTATTTTAGGAAAGCAGTTATTTAACATTTTAAAAGCTAATTTTGTTTCCTAAAATAGATATAGTAGAGCACTATTGATTGTAGTCTGTAGTCAACTTATTGACTAAGCAGTGGCGCAGTAGAGCAGTAGAGCTAGTCTGTGTTTTTTATGAATGATTCTAATCTGCATTCTACACATGCAGTAGAGTAGTAAAGCATTTTTGGCCAATTTTATTGTTGTAACCCAATTCTCCTCGAAATTGAATGAACTTGTTTTCATCAAGAGGTTTTGTAAAAATGTCTGCAACTTGCTTTTCTGTTGGAATGTATTCCAATTTAATATGATCTTTCTGAGCATGATCCCTGATAAAATGATACCTGACATCAATGTGCTTGGTTCTTGAATGAAAAACTAGATTTTCTGAAATAGCCATTGCAGATGTATTGTCACAAAATATAAAAGTTTTAGAGAATGTTATTCCATAGTCTGCAAGTTGTGACCTCATCCATAATATTTGTGCAGTACAGCTTTCAACAGCAATGTATTCGGCTTTTGCAATAGAAGTAGACATAGTAGTCTGCTTCTTCCTGAACCATGATATTAACCTTGCTCCAATGAATTGACATGATCCACTTGTGCTCTTTCTGTCAACTATACATCGTGCAAAATCTGCATCTGAATAATCTATCAGTGTAAAATCTGAATCCTTAGGATACCATACACCAAGATTTGGAATTCGTTTGAGATATCTTAATATCCTCTTTATTGCAATGTAGTGAGATTCCTTAGGATCAGATTAATATCTTGCACAGACGCATACTGCATACTGAATGTCTTGTCTACTTGTAGTAAGGTATAATAATGACCATATTATTCCTCTATACATTGTTTAATTTATTTTCTTTACAGGTTCATCCTTTTTTATATTATTCCTCTATACATTGTTTAATTTATTTTCTTTCCAGGTTCATCCTTTTCTATCTTAATTGATGTGCTCATTGGGGTCTTCATATGACTAGCATTATCTAATCCATACTTTTTGATTGTGTTCTTTAAGTATTTGGATTGATTTAAGAAAATTCCATTCTTTAGCTGTTGTACTTGCAGTCCTAGGAAATATTTTAGTTTTCCCATTAAGCTCATTTGAAATTTAGATTTCATTGAATCTGCAAATCTTTCATAAAGCTTATCATTAGTGTAACCAAATATAATATCATCTATATAGATTTGCACTAACAATATGTATTCCTTTTGTTTCTTTACGAACAAAGTGATATCAACCTTACCTCTTTCAAATTTATTCTCACAGAGAAAAGTTGAGAGAGTTTCATACCATGCCCTAGGTGCTTGTTTTAACCCATATAATGTCTTATCTAACCTATATACATGATCTCGATGTTCATAATCTTCAAAGCCAGGAGGTTGTTCGACATAAACTTCCTCTTGTAGCTTTCCATTCAGAAATGCACTTTTTACATCCATTTGATAGGCAAGGAACATTCTTATGGCTTCTAACCTTGCTGCTAGTGCAAAGGTTTCATCAAAATCAATTCCTTCTTCTTGTGAGTATCCCTTTGCAACTAATCTAGCCTTGATTCTGATGACTGTGCCATTTTCATCAGACTTGTTTCTAAACACTCATTTGCATCCTACAACTAGATAGTTTTTGGGTCTTGGTGTGAGATATCATACCTCATTTCTTTCGAACTCATTTAGTTCTTCTTGCATTGTATCCACCCAATTTGGATTATTTAGAGCTTCATTTATTACCTTAGATTCTATTTCAGATAAGAAACAACTAGCCAGGCATTCTGCATTTGTTGCTCTCCTAGTCTACACACTTGCATTCTTATCTTCTATAATATCATCCTGTGTGTGTACCTTAATCCATCTACCTTTATCTTGTTCATTTGATTCTACTTGTTGAGATTGTTCGTCTTTTTCTGCTGCAATGTTATTGCGTGCAGACGACTCTTCCTTGTCTGCAATATTAATGACCTCTTCTGCAGTCTGTTCATTGCATGCACATTCCTCATCAAATACATTTGCATCTCTTAGGAATGTTTCTTTTTCATTAGATGGTACATGAACTGACTCCTCAACAGTCTGTGTTTTCTTATTATATACCCTAAATGCCTTGCTATTTGTTGAGTATCCTAAGAAGTTCTTTAAGGGAAAGTTTTTTTTGAAGGTATTCTTTCTGAATAGCTTCTTGAACTTCTTCCCCATTAGTGTCAGTTCTTCTGATAGATCTTCTTCATTTGTAGACGAGGTGTCACTGTTCTCCTCTTCTGTCATAGACTTCAAAACTCTCTCTTGAGCTTTGAAAGCCAAAGTCTTCTTCCTTGCATTATCAATCTGCTTCTTCTGCTCGACTTCAAGATTGTAAGTATGCAAAACACCATAAAGAGTTGCCAGGTACATCTTTGTTAGATCTCTGGATTCTCTTATAGCAGTTGTCTTTGTGTTCCAGATTTCACCAAGATATCTCACAAACTTAAGATTGACTTCCTTGTTTCCAAAGGTCTTTCCCAAGGTTTTGAGATTGTTGATGAGAATGTTGAATCTTTCAAAGAAGGTTGTCAGATCTTCATCAGACCTCATTGAGACCAGCTCGTATTGTTGTATCAATACATCCTTCTTGTTCTCTCTGATCTCATTAGTTCCTTCATTTCTTAGAATTAGAGCTTCCCATGCTTCATTAGTTGTCTTGGTATGAACTATAATTTCAAACATGTTGTCATCTAGGGATTTGAAGATTTGATTTAGAGCTTTTCTGCCAACCATCTCTAGATCGTAGTCTTCTCTGGTCCAGTGGGATTTTGGCCGTTGTACTTCTCTTGATGAGTCCTTTGGATCTGGCATCATTGGATCATTTGGTCCATCGAGAACAATATCTTGCATTCTCTCATCAATGGAGTTAAGATTTGCAAGAATTCTCAGCTTCCAGTGGTTCAACTTGTCGAAGGAGCAAGTTGGAGGTTCTCCACTGTTAGGACATTTACGGAACTTTGGTGGTGCCATTGTTGATGATAATCTTCACACAAACAAATTGTTAGTAGCTTCTTTACAAGTATCATATGTGACCTTTTCTTTCCAATAACTGTTAAGTCTGGAAAAGTCATGCTCTGATAACAATTGTAGGGTTTGAGTATCAACCTAGAGGGGTGGTGAATAGGTCGTATAAGACTTTATTGGTCTTTTTCTGCGGAATACTTGTTTTGTGCAGACTATTGCTTTATGCAGACTACCTAGTAGTCTGCAGATAACAATTGATAGTCTGCAGTAGACACTTGAAATTCTTTGAGTTTATCGCTTTCAAGCTGTGATGATCTATTAGAAACAATTCTTAAATATCAATGTAATGAAAAGCAATAGATAGACACAGCATTTATATATATGTTCAGACACTCGATATCAAATGATGATCGAGAGCTTAGTCCAGTCTTCCCTTGGTGACCAGTGTAGTCAAGCCAACAGGTGAATAGCACTATCTTCTTGTTTTAGCTTACAAGAGACTTTCCTTTTAGAAGTTATTTAAATTGTATGAAAGACAAAGAACCTAGATACTTTGCACAAATTCGAGCTTTGGACTATGTTGTAAGATTTTATTCTTCTGTAGACTAGTGACATTTTCGACTGAATCTTCACGACTTAGCTTTCTTGAGTAATCTTTGAATTGCTAGATTGCCTTGCACCTTTTTGCTTTTCAATCCACGTCCAACAGCGCTTCTCAATAAGCCTCACCGGTTCTTTTTTAAAGGCTCAAGGAACGAACCTTTGTAGACATTGCACTGTTCAGATTCTTCAGGTCTTCATCTGCACCTGCCTTCAGGAATTGAATTGCCATATTCGCATCATGAAGAGCGGCAATTTCAGGTACTTTTGGTGGAATTCATGAGGAAGAAGGGTCAGTTATCAGCGCAATCTACACTATTGTAGACTGATCAATGACTTCCTCAGTCTACACTATTGCAGACTGTGTTTCTTCTTCATTGATTGTGATTTGATCTACAACAGGCTTATCGAATTCGGTTTCCTCGTCGGAGGTATACACAATGATTTTCCTCCTTGTTGCTTTTGGTTTCTTTGATTTATGTTGAGCTCGCATCTTTTTGATTGCTTCTTTGCAGACCGTGTCTGTACTGTAGTAGTTTGCACTACCACAGTGGTCTGCTTGTTCCGTCTGGTCTGTACTTCCACAAGCTTCTATGGCTGGTCTGCAGACTTCTTTGTGAGTCCTGTGGGAGCTTTTCCTATCTTCTTTACGTTGATTTGCTTGGATGGGTTCCATGGCCTTGTCCTTTTTAGAGAGCTTCAATTTCTATTTGAGAAGGATGCTGATTATCCTTCTAAATAGCGATAGTCTGGCCTTTACCGATCTGGCAAGTTTATACATGAGTAAACTAGCCTAGTTTACTTTTGTTTTTATGAGAATTGCACACATGATGTCCTACTAATCGATGGTTATTTGATCCTTACTGAATTCTCTGGAGAGAATGGCTTTCTTCACAATGTTAGCAAGTAATTTGTGCTCTTTGGACAAGAATTTCTTCATCGTTATTATCCCCTCATTCCATTGTCTTAGTTGAGCATTACTTGTCTTCCCAGCTTGAAAACTTCTAGTGGAATGATCCTTGAATCTTCATTTGGAAGATTGAAGTATTGTACAAGGTCGTCAGAGTTTACCTGGATAGTTATTCCTCTTGCAGTAGAGGTATAAGTAATCTGCTCCAGACTGTCTATAACTTGCCCCTTTTTGATGAAGTCCACTACTTCATCATCATATATGGTGCTTGTACATTCACATAGAGACTTGAGCCCAGCCTCTTCGATCAAGTCAGCAATGTCTCTGACCTCTTCTTGCTCGTCGCAATTGAATTGAAATCAAACACAACGCCTGTTTGAAGTTTAATTCTTTTCGTAGGACTCCTCTGGGATTCTAAGAATTTCTGGCTTTTCTTTAATGAACTAGATGGTGTGTTGGCCATTTTCAAGGTGTTTTGAGAAAATTACGGTGTTTTAGAAATCGAATTTTGAAGTATTTTTCAAGAATTTAAGGTTTTGATTTCGTGCAGTAGAGTGCTCAAGAGTTTAGAGAGAGACGGAGTTTGAGCGTTTGTTAGAGAGAGAGAGAGAGAGTGATTAGAGAGAAAAGTGATTTTCTAATTGAAACTATACAGTTTTTATACTCGTTTGGAGAATATGACTGTTGTCAGTGCTTTTTCTAGTCGTTAAGCAGTAACAGTCATCAATTGACCATTATGCGTTATTTTAGGAAAGCAATTATTTAACATTTTAAAACGGATTTAGTTTCCTAAAATAGATGCAGTTGAGCACTACTGATTTTAGTCTGCACTTCAAGTCTGCAGTTGACTAAGCAGTAGAGCAGTAGAACACTATTGCTAGTCTACATTTTTCATTAATGATGCTAGTCTGCATTGTACACATGCAGTAGAGCAGTAAAGAATTTTGGGCAGTTTTATTGTTTTAATTCAAGTATACCCAATTCTCCACGAAATTGAATTAACTTGTTTTCATCAAGAGGTTTTGTAAAAATTTCTGCAACTTGTTTTTCTGTTGGAATGTATTCCAATTTAATATGATCTTTCTGCACAAGATCCCTGATAAAATGATATCTGGCATCAATGTGCTTGGTTCTTGAATGAAAAACTGGATTTTCTGAAATACCTATTACAGACATATTGTCACAAAATATAGAGGTTTTAGAGAATATTTTACCATAGTCTGCAACTTGTGACCTAATCCATAGTATTTGTACAGTACAGCTTCCAGCAGCAATGTATTCGGCTTCTGGAGTAAAGGTAGACACAGTAGGCTGCTTCTTGCTGAACGATGATATTAACCTTGCTCCAATGAATTGACATGATCCACTTGTGCTCTTCGTGTCAACTTTACATCCTTAGGTTCTATTCAGATATGAAACAGCTAGACAGACAGTCTGCATTTATTGCTCTTCTAGTCTGTATAGATGCATTCTTATCTCATATTATATTATCTTGTGTATGCGCCTTAATCCATCTTCCTTTGTCTTGTTCATTTGATTCTAATTGTTATTGAGGTTGTTCTTCTTCCTCTGCTGCACTGTCATTATGTGCAGACGACTCTTCCTTATCTGCAGTATTAATGACTTCTTCTGCAGCCTGTTCATTGCATGCACATTCCTCATCAAATACATTTGCATCTCTTACGAAAGTTTCTTTTTCATCAAACGATACATGAACTGACTCCTCAATGTTCTTTTATTGTACACTCTAAATGCTTTACTGTTTGTTGAGTATCCTAAGAAGGTTGCCTCATCTGCCTTAGGATCAAATTTCTGTAAATAGTTTTTATCATTGTTGTGTATATAACAAATGCTTCCAAAGACATGAAAGTATTTTTAACACTTGGTGTATTTCCTTTCCATAAATCATAAGGGGTTTTTTTATAGAGCTGGTGAATTGTGCATCTATTTTGAATTTAGCAAGCTGTGTTTACTACTTCTACCCAGAAGTTTTTGGATAAGTTTGCATGAGAAAGGATTGTTCTAGTTGCCTCTATAAGTGTTCTATTCTTTCTCTCAGCCACACCATTTTATTGGAGTGTTCTTGGTGCTGAGAAGTTATGTTTAATTCCATGATCATTGTAGTAGACATCTATTCCTGTCTTATCAAACTTAGTACCATGATCACTTTTAATTGTGATTACTTCTATTCCTTTTTCATTTTGGATCTGTCTAAGGAACCTTGTTAGCAGACTACATGTTTCACTCTTTTTATGTAAAAATATTACCCAAGTATATCTGTAGTAATCATCTACTTTAACTAGAGTGTATCTTTTTCTCCTTAAGCTTTCCATCTCAACTGGACCAAAGAGATCCATGTGTAGTAGTTCAAGAATCCTAGTTGATTCTGAGGAGTTTAACGGTTTAAAGATTGTCCTAGTCTAATTTCCTTCCAGACATGGTCTACATAACTTATCCTTTTCAAATTTTATTTGTAGGAGCCCTCTTAATAGGTTTTCTGAGGATAATCTTGCTACAGTTTTGAAGTTAAGATGAGCTAATCTTTTGTGCCATAACCAATTTGTATCTTCAGCTTCTTTAGTGTAGAAAGAAGCAATTTGTTCTGATTATGATGAATCAAAGTCTATTGCATATATGTTTTCTTTTCTAATTCCTAGTAATTTGACTTCTTGTGTGATCTTATCTTTTACTTGGCATGTATCATGAGTAAATGATGCATCATAATTCTTATCACACAACTAACTAATAGATAACAGGCTATCTTCTAAGCCCTTGACATAAGAAACATGTCTAAAGATTAAAGAACCTGTACCAAGGGTTCCATAACCTTTAGTTATACCTGCCTTTGCTCCTCCAAATATGACAAGAGGTCCTTGTTCTTTTCTGAAATCTTTAAGGTTGGACTTGTCTCCTGTCATGTGTCCTGAGAATCCACTATCCAAGTACCATATGTCCTTTTGCTTTTCCTGTAATGAAAACATAAAGAGCTTGTACATGGTACCCACTCATTTGGGTCCTTATTGGTTAGCTTTTGGAATCCGCACTTGAATTATCTTCTTGTGTGAGTTTCAGCATTCAAATGATTTGTGACCGATCTTGTCACAGGTAAACCAGTAGACCTCTGGTCTTATACTTCTTAGTGGTTTACTCCACTTGGTGTGTCTCGAATATGGTTTTTTCTTCAAGTTGATCTTGAGAAATTATTCCATACTGAGTAGTTAGGTGTGAGTTGAGCTTCATAAGGCCTTTCTCTAAATTTTCTTTTAGAGTTTCTAGCCTTCTGCTTCTCATTATATTTATCATATGCATATATAGATAGTCTGCTCCAATTCCTTTGAGGTTGAGCAGTAGAGATCCTACTTTGCAGTAAAGATCTCTTGAGAATATTGTTCTTTCTTAGTACTGTTGATGCAGTTGAGCTTTTACTGCTTTGCACAGTTTGTGCAGCAGAACGTTGGCTCTTATGCACATATCTTACAGTATAGGCATTCTTCTTCTCCACACTTACTGTAGTAGAGATGTTCTTTTTTGCAGAGCTTTTGCAGTGGTATGCTCAACTTTTTTGATAATGACCTTTTTATCTGCATTGTTGTTCAACCAGTCATTGTATCGTAACCTAGTTTTATCATGGGAGGATTGAGCTGTGTTGAACAGTTTTTGCATATCTAAGATCTTGCCATTCCAGGCATCTACCTGCTTTTGAAGCTCAGTGTTTCTCATAGTAAGTGTTTCCACTACTGCATTGAGAAGCTTTACTTTTTCATTTGCTTCCTTCAGATTATCTTGAGCATTGATTAGACTATTATTAGTCTCTTCATTTAAATTGCATTTCTCTTTGAGAGTTGCAATTTTCTTAAGATTTTCTTTATTTTTCTTTTAAAAAAGAAATAATGCTTTCAGAGGCTTTTTGAAGTGCTTCCTTCAATTCCTCTGCAGTGGCCTCTAAGTCAGAGAGATTAAATACCTTCTTTTGTTCTTCTTTTTCCATGAGACATAGCTGAGCATTTGACATGATATCTTAATCAGCAGAGTCTGTGTCGCTCCATGTCTTTGCTGCATATGCCTTGCCTCTTTCCTTTCTCCCAGGGGTGACTTTAGTGTCGTGCTTCTTGAACTTTGGTGCAGGCGAGTCTTGGATTGGTCGTCTGCATTGAGCTGCAAAATGTCCTGGTTTGCCACAGTTATAACAGATTTCCTTGTCTGCGTCTTTGGTTTTTAAGGGAAAGTTCTTTTTTAAGGTTATCTTTTTGAATAGCTTCTTAAACTTCTTTCCTATTAGTGCCAGTTTTTCTGATAGATCATCTTCACTTGCAGACGAGGTATCACTGTTCTCCTCTTCTGCCATGGATTTCAAAACTCTCTCTTGAGCTTTGGCAGCCAAGGTTTTCTTTCTTGCATTATCAATCTGCTTCTTCTGCTCAACTTCAAGATTGTAGATATGTAGAATCATATAGTTGAGCCAGGGACATCTTTGTTAGATCTCTGGATTCTCTTATAGCAGTTGTCTTTGTGTTCCAGATTTCACCAAGAGATCTCATAAACTTTAGGTTGACTTCTTTGTTTTCGAAAGTCTAGCCTAAGGTTTTGAGATTGTTGATAAGAATATTGAATGTTTCAAAGAAGGTGGTCAGATCCTCATCAGAACTCATTGAGACCAGTTCGTATTGTTATATCAATAAATCCTTCTTATTTTCTCTAATCTCATTAGTTCCTTCGTTTCTTAGCAGTAGAGCCTCCCATGCTTCATTTGCTGTCTTGGTATGAACCATAATTTCAAACATGTTGTCATCTAAGGATTTGAATATTTCATTTAGTGCTTTTCTTCCAACCATCTCCAGATCCCAGTCTTCTCTGAACCAGAGAGATTTTGGTCGTTGTACTTCTCTTGTTGAGTCCTTTGGATCTGGCATCATTGGAACATTTGGTCCATCAAAGACAATGTCTTGCATCCTTTCGTCAATTGAGTTGAGATATGCAAGCATTTTTAGTTTCCAGTGGTTGAACTTGTCGAAAGAGCAAGTTGGAGGTTCTCCACTATTAGGACATTTGGGAAACTTTGATGGCGTCATTGTTGATGATAATCTTCACAAAAACAAACTATTAGTAACTTCTTTGCAAGTAAAGCATGTGACATTTTCTTTCCAATAACCGTTTAAGTCTGAAAAGTCAGGCTCTGATACAAATTATAAGGTTCGAGTTTCAACCTAGAGGAGGAGGGGGGTGAATAGGTTTTTTAAGACTTTAATGGTCTTTTTATGCGGAATACTAATTTTACGCAGACTGTAGTTGTATGCAGACTACTTAGGTAGTCTACAGATGACAATTGGTAGTGTGTAGTAAAAATTTATAACTCTTTGAGTTTATCTATTTTTTGTTGTGATGATTTATTAGAAACAATTCTAAATATCAATGTAGTGAAAACAATAAATAGACACAGTATTTATACTCGCTCAGACACTCGATATCAAATGATGATCGAGAGCTTAGTTCAGTCTTCCATTGGTGACCAGTGTAGTCAAGCCAAGAGGTGAGTATCACTATCTCCTTGTTTGAGCTTACAAAAACTTTCTTTTTACAAGTTGTCTAACTTGTACAAAAGACAAAGAACTTAGATGCTTTGCACAGATCCAAACTCTGGGCTCTGCTGCAAAAAATTGTTCTTCTACAGACTAGTGCACTTTTAACTGTATCTTCTCGATTTGGCTTTCTAGAGTAATCTCTGAATTGCTAGATTGATTTGCACTCTTTGTTTTACAATTTTTGTTCAACAACAATTCTCAATAAACCTCACCGGTTCCCTTTTAAAGACTCAAGAAACGAACCTATGGCAGACAACGCACTGTTCCTGGAATGACACTTTGCCACTAGTATTCCTCACCATCTCGTTCCTGATGCTGGCAGTCCACTATCCCCAGAATTTGTGTCGTTGCTGTTTTAACTCAAATCTTCGTTTGACTGTCTTCAAACCTCTGATCCCACCCTGGCAATCATCTTTGCTATAATCCAATCGGCTGCAACTTTTAGTCTGCATCCCATACTACAATCCTAGTCTGCACCCAGTCTCTGTTACAATCGTTGTCTGCACTCAGATCTGACTCAGTTCATGGCTTGTCATGTTGGTCCTCGTCTGCAAGCTCATACCTTCATCCTGAAGCGTTTGAGTTATTTTGTTTCTTATCTATCTGTTTATCCAAAGTCCTCCGTAGTAGTCTATATCATGTGGCTTGTACGATCCTCATACATCTGCAACCGTCTTCTCATTGGCATCTAACCTAGACTACAACTACCTACTTGACTTCTAGCCTAAACACACTAACTACATTATAACTAATACATCTAAGTTTTGTTTCATCAATTTCTATACAAATAGAGGGTTGTCATGTTGGTCCTCGTCTGCAAGCTCATACCTTCATCCTGAAGCGTTTGAGTTATTTTGTTTCTTATCTATCTGTTTATCCAAAGTCCTCCGTAGTAGTCTATATCATGTGGCTTGTACGATCCTCATACATCTGCAACCGTCTTCTCATTGGCATCTAACCTAGACTGCAACTACCTACTTGACTTCTAGCCTAAACACACTAACTACATTATAACTAATACATCTAAGTTTTGTTTCATCAATTTCTATACAAATAGAGGGATTGCACATTCCTATGAGAATGCACACAAATCCTACCGACCTTCATGGGTGTATATGGTCTAGATTAGGCTGCACGTGGACCCAGAGTGTCGTTGGAAGAGCATTAGAGCTACAACAAGAGGTCCTAACTCAAGGACAGAAGATGTAGAGGATGGAGGTGCAAATGGCTTTTTTAATGAGGCAGATGGGCGTAGATCCCGCTTCCATATGTTAGACCGAGGCTTGGAGCGATCAGCGATAATTTCCACTTCCTTCGGACGATGATTCATGCCCTCTCGAGCAACATCATTCTGGTTTACCCGGCCATTGATCGCTTGTATTTGGATTTATGTACTTTTATTTGTGTTCGGTGGTGGATTCTCATTTGGAGTGAAAAAATGTGTGATATAATAAACAATTTCATGTTTTCGATTTTTTTTCAATTATTTTTTTAAATAATGGAAATAGCGACGGATTTTTGTCCAAATACCATTTTTTAAAAATAAAACAACCAATAACTTGTGACAGAACTTGTAGCAAAATTTTTTTTAAAAAGAATTAAATTATCTTTGCCACGAAATCCTGAGCTAATTTTATTTCTTCTTTTTTAATGATTAAAAACTAATTGGTTAATATAAAAAATTAATTAATTTTGGAATGTTTTTATTTGCTACAAAAAAGTCAATCTTGCAACGGATTCGTAAAAAATAACTGTTTTGTGACAATTAATTTTATGATGGAAAATATATGTTTTGCGACGGATTTTTTCCGTCACAATCTTTGGCAGATTTTTGTAGTGATATCTGTAATCCTCAACAAGTCTTGCAGTACCATTGGTGTAGGAAATATGATATAATCTATGCTCTAGGGAATAATATGAGAGATAGAACAAGAAGTAAAGATCATGACTATCATTTGAAGGTAATGTCATTATCCTTTCGTGACTAAACCTTTAAAAGAGGGAGCGATATAAGAAACCAAAAATTTAAACTACGGAATGATTTAATTTAAGTTTTGGGGACGAAACTTCATAAAAGGAGGGAGTGATGTAATGATCCAAAATTTTATCATGTTTAATCAATAAATATATGGCTCAGCTCCAGAAACGCTTTCCAAACATTGGGTGGCAAAAACTCCCTAAAGGAAATAGGGATCAATCGCTGCATAAACACATGACAGTCATGACTTTTCATGCCTCTTAACTATCACTCACACTCTCAAACGTAACGACGTAGGTTTGAAGCATAACCATCTGGAAACTGCAGACCCTTCGCCCACTCACACACCACCTTCCTATTTCCCTAAAGGAAATAGGGATCAATCGCTGCATAAACACATGACAGTCATGACTTTTCATGCCTCTTAACTATCACTCAGACTCTCAAACGTAACGACGTAGGTTTAAGCATAACCATCTGGAAACTGTAGACCCTTCGCCCACTCACACACCACCTTTCTTTGTTTCTTCTCCACAACAAAAGGAGCTCTCGACATCAATAACTGTCGCTTACCAGAATTACTAACACTTCTAACCACGTGAAATAGAGGTCTCTTGCAGTAGAGTTTCAAATCTTTTCTTGAGCTGATATTGTCTTTGGTCTTTCGAGTAACATCCATCACTATACTAAACATGTTGTCAAACACGTTCTTCTCTATATGCATCACATCAAGATTGTGGCGGATGAGAAGTTTCCTCTAGTACGGAAGCTCCCAGAAAATACTCCTCTTATTCTAATTGTGTCTTCTATGAAAACCAACTGCATTCACTAAAATGTCATATTTCAAACGCTCCATCGTGGTAGGAATCCCTAAAAATTTAGAAACAACTCATCTCCACTACGAATCCCGAAAGGGGGGCAAGCTCAATCATGTTCTTCCTAAATCCACTCTTGTTCTTCCTGGAAAGGTGTCCCAATGGCAGAAAATGACGATGACAATCAATCCATGAATGTTTCCTCCCATTTTTAAGGTAGAATGATTCATCCTCTCCGTGCAATGAGGACATGCTAAAAGACCAGCAGTGCTCCAACTAGACAACGTCCAATATGCAAGAAAATCACTAATGATCCAAAGTAACAAGTCCTCATCTGAAAGGTTTAACGCTTATGAGCATCGTATGTGGGCTTCTCTACCTCACACAGTATTTGAAGCTCCTCGATCAACAGCTGCAAGTACACATCCAAATTTTCTTTAGGACTCTTTGGGTGGGAATGATCATATTCAGGAATAAGTATGGTCGCTTCATGCACATACTGGGAGGAAGGTTGTAACGTGTGAGAATGATGAGCTAGCAAGAATACTCTTTTCCTGACTTCCCGAACAGTGCAAAACCATCGGTGCTAAGTCCCAGAAGAACATTTTGTGGCTTCGCCACAAAGGACTGAAAACTCTGATCCAGGTATTCCCAAGCATCGCTATGAGAAGGGTGTGCCATTATTCCTTCAGATCGACGTGAAAAGACATGCCAAGTCATGTTCTCACTAGTTGAGCTATCGGCATACAACCGCTGTAATCTAGGAGTTAGCGAAAAATACCGTAAAACACTTATAATAGAACGACCCTTGGATCTCCTCTTCTCCTTATAACAGTTTGCATTACATATGGAGCATCTTTCCAGTCCACCTTTCATAAGGTGTATCAAGCACTGATTTGTATGGCACCCGATTTAGTGTATAGAAAGCACTCAACAACGCATCACCCCAAAAGGATAAGGGGAGATTCGCTTGTGTCATTATACTACTCACCATGTCTAACAATATATGATTCCTTCGCTCAACAACACAATTTTGTTGCGGCGTATGAGGAGTCGTTAATTGTTTATGGATCCCTTTTTCCTACAAAGTAGTCTAAATTGTTTAGACAAGTATTCGCATCCGGGATCAGTTTCTACCAACCTGATTTTCAATCTCCTTTAAGTAGTGTTGAAAGCATCTCAATGCCTCTTACTTGTGAACAATCAAATAGACATGATCATATCACGAAAATTCGACTATAAATGTGATGAAATAGTATGATCCATTACGAGCACGAGTATTAAAATAACTACATATGTGTAAGTGAATAAGCTCTAAAGGGTTATCGGCTCGCAATACCTTCTTCAATTGTTTGCGCACTGCTTTCCAATCAAGCAAGACTCCCATATTGGAAGATCGACTATGTTGAGTGGTCCCATCAGGCTGCGTCTAGTCAACCTAGTCATCCTTTTGCTACCCCATATGACCTAGTCTAGTAAACAATTCTTAGAACATTTGGAACAGGAAACCGTGCAAGTGAAATCACCGACATCAAGAACATAAAGCCATCCATTAAATGAGCTTTACTAAACACATGTCCATCCAAAATAATATCTATAGTGTTCGAATCTAATACAAAACAAAAACCAATAGAAGTTAATCTTGAACTAAAATGAGATTTCTCCTAAGACCCGATACATGCAAGACATTCTCTAAAAGTAATGTTCGTTCAATACTAATCATCAATTGATAGAAGCCGATGCCCATAACGCTCTCTACCGTGCTATTACCCATGAATAAAGAATGATTATCCTTCGGAATCTTTTGTTATCTCAAAAACCCCCTCCATGACCTCGGGTTAAGTGTTACATCGCTCCTGAATCCAAAACCCAGGATGGATTATAATCCATGCACAGTACATATGGAATCATATCAACATAGGAGTAGGAATAAGAAAATACCTTCTTCGTCTCAGTGCAATCACCAGCGAAATGTCCCTCTTTATCATAGTTGAAACATCTTCCTTGTTTGGCTTTCCTTCCCAAACTCCGGACTCCTTGAGTCCCATGACGCTTTCTTTTTTCACCCATCTTAGGTTTAGGTGGTGATTGCTTCTTAGGTCCTTTGTTGCCATCTTGTGACTTATTGTCGCTGCGAGACCCATATGTCTTAGCTTGCGTTAACTCTTTCCTCGAATATATAAAGCCTCTGAGTGCGAGCCTCCAAGGCTACGACGATCTGTTTCAAGCTCTAAATGAGAAGTGAGATCTTTAAGAGTTTTTATGCTCTCATTATGTGTCATCCAGATTAGAAAGTCATCCCATGACTTTGGTATGGACTTAAGCATTGAAAGCACCTTCTACTTGTCACTGAGCTAATGGCCACTTGCGATCAAATTTCCATCATGTTCACATCGTCGCCTTCCTTCATGGAATAACGCTAAAATTGCATAATGATAGATCACAATCTTGTGGCAAAGGTACCGTCGTAAGTATCTCGAAAGGCTATCCACATGTCATAAATGAATGGAATAGTGGCAAACTTAACAAGAAGATTGTCAACAAGCAGGATCAATATGCAAACTCGTGCTTTCCTATCATCCTTGATCCACTTTTGATATGTTCTTTGTTGGTTTTGGGTTGCGTCTTCCCCAGGAGTATCCATTTTGGCCAGAATATGCTCTTTTAACTCCTCATCCTCCAAGGCTAGCAGTACACGATGGCACTAAATTGAATAGTTCTTGCCGTCCAATGTGCACCCTTTGAAGTTCTCTTAGAAAATTATCAGATGCTCTATCCAATTTAAACTATCCACTTTTTAGGATGAGAGGCTATCATGCAACGAAGGTAATTTTTTAAACAACGATTGGTCCTCTCAGCCTTACCATCAGACTGAGGGTGATACGCTATCCAGCTTCAAAAGCTCCTTCCAAAAAAATAGTTAGTGAAAATCTTGTCCCTCTAAGAAACTATCGAAGTAGGGAACCATGAAGCTTGAACACATTCTCTAGAAAGGTCTTAGCAATACCAGCAGCTGTAAAGGGGTGTTTAAGAGGGGTAAAATAATCAAACTTTGTGAACCTATCCACCACCGCCAATATACAAGAGAACCCGTTAGAGAGAGGTAGCCCTTTAATAAAGTCCATGCTAATGCCTTTCCAAGCACAGTCGGGAATAGGAAGAAATTGCAGCAATCATGGGTAGAGAGAATTATCAAATTTGCATTGCTCAGGTTACACAAGACTCAACAAACTCCTGAACCTGTGACTGCATCTTTGGCCACTAGAAGTAGGCTTGGACTCTTTTATAAGTAAGTAAAATACCTGAGTGTCCCCCTTCTGGAGAGGAATGCAATGTAGAAATAATTATAGATCTCATATCACTAGCATAACCCACATATATTTTCCCTTTATTTCTCAGAACACCATTGTGAAGAGTGTAATCCTGTGAAGACTGAGTAGAAATACTGAGCTGCTCAATAAGTTGCGGAGCTTTCGTGTCCTGTTGATGACTATCCTCTACTTTTGATAAACAAGAGGGTACACAAACTGTCATGCAATAACAGTCCTCATGTTATTACGTTGATGATGTTAAACGTAATGGATATCTTAGAAACAGGTTAGGATCTAGGCTTTAGGGTTAGGTTTAATCTTTTATAGGTCAAAGTCTGGAGACGGATTTATAATAAACTGGATGTTTCTGCGACGAAACTGTCCCAAGAATTATCATGACGACGGATTCTTTTTTTTTTTTTTATGGTTTAAATATTATTTCTATATACGATGACACGTTTAAGTTTATTACATCAAAATAAAATAATTTGCTAATATTAAATTTTTTTCATTAGAAATTATATTTTGTTAACATTAGAGTTTGATATATTAGTAATTACTTATAACATATAAAATAAATCAAAACTAAAAAAAAATTAAAAAAAACCTATTTTTTTGAGGATATCTTATTACGTTGATGATATTAAAAGCAATGGATATCTTCAATTTAAGTTTGGTATAAAATATACAATTAAATTGTTCTTTTAAAAAAAATGATGTTTTCGTTATGACTCCATAGCAATATAGATATTTGTGCGACCGATTCTGTAACAAATATTATGTCCCTACGATGGATATGTAGTACCGTTGATTTTTTTTTTTTTTAAAAGTACTCGCGACGGAATTCGTTGCAACTATGTTTGACCTAAATTCACCAAATCCCTCAAATTTTCCGCAAATTGGTGCCTTATTTTCCCGACACTGTCGTGCACACCGCTCCTCTCCTCGTCGGATTGCCGCACACCTCCGCACCACTCCTCTCCTCTTCTGTTCACCTGACGCCGCCGCCCCACTCCCCTCCTCTCTTTGCCAGACCGTCGAACACCGCACCACTCCTCTCCTCTCTTGGCCGAACCGTCGGCCACCGCCAGGTCGCCGCACCACTCCTGCAAACACTAACAATCTCCCACCATCTCAAGTTAGTTAGATATATATTGATGTGGCTATGTATGTGTGCGCATGAAGGATTCGAAATGTGTTATGTGTGTGTACATTGAGGATGTGTTGAGGTCATGATGCATAGGTATGTGATGTATGTGTATATTAAGCGTTTAACTATGTCTATATAGAGGCTAGTCTCGTGTGTGTGTTCTAAGCTTAATGATCGGCCTATGTGTGTGCATTAAGGATTCTAAATGTGATATATGTGTGTTCATGGTGATGGCGTGGCTGTGGTGTGCTTGTGTGCGACCCAAGTGAGTGTAGATATGTGTATTAGTTAGGCTGTGCAATATATATGTATATTTTGTTCTGATAGTGCGTACATGGTATGCATGTAAGAGTGTATGAATATGTTAGTAACAGCATTGGCATCATGTTGCATCGAGCCAAGTGAAGCATTGTCTGCTTTTATAAACATATGCAATGAAGAATTATTGGAGAGAATATAAACTAATTGCAGAACTACATGCTACCTTATTGGATAAATGACTTTTTGTTCTCACATGAAATTTCCATGAAGTTTTGATTATTGGGATTCCGTAAGTGTACTTGGTTTTTTGTATTAGGATTTGCCTTATTTTGATGTTAGGCGGATTTGCCTTATTTTGATGTTAGGCTTATTAGGATAATTAATCAATTTTAGAGTAAATATATTAGGATAGTTACTTGAATACTTAGCGACGGATTCCGTCGCTGCAGTCACGGAATCAATCGCAAATAATAACTTACAAAAAATTTATTCTTAAACCTCTAGCTTTATCATAATATTTTATACTTTTAAATAATCGTAATGATCAAAGTATTTTATACTATTAATAATTAATTCATTATATTTTTATTTTAAAATGTAACACCTTATTTTGATTCTAACATAATATATACAATATATAACTTTAATAATTTGATATACAACATTGAAATGCGGCAAATATTGTTCACTTGTAATTATCTTAATTTAACGTAATGATTTCAAACTTATAATTGGAAATATACCGCACGGATTCCGTCGTAAAATTTGATGTTATACGACGGAATCCGTCAAAATGTATCAATTTTACCATTATTTGCCTTTTAGTGAAATGGTTGGGAATATTTATAATAATTTTTAAAGTAAAAATTTAATTATATATAGAATTTAACGATAGATTTTGTCGTAAAACCTTTAATTAATTTCAAAATTTTAAAATTTTTATCCCTATTTATATTTTTCGACGGATTCCGTCGTAGCTTTGTAAAAGTTTATGCGACGAATGTTGACTTTCCGTTGCTATTTCTTTTTTTCTTTTGTTTCTCATTTCATTTTCTGCGACTGATCCATGCCAAATATTTTCATTTTTCGACAGCTTTTTTCCGTCGTGTTTTTTTTTCCATCGCAGATTTACCTTTTTTGTAGGGCCTAAGAGGTGTACCAAGTGCAACTCCAGACTGTAAACTAGTATATCATCAAAGAAAACCAGAATCAAGTGTCTCAAATAAGGGGCAAACACTTCAGTCATCAATGCTTGAAATGTTGTTGGGGCATTTGTCAAACCAAAGGACCTCACTTTGAACTCATAATGGCCTAAATTAGTTCTAAAGGCTATTTTATACACATTGTCATCCCTCATTCTGATTTTGATGGTAGCCTGATCGTAAATCGAGCTTAGAGAACATAGTGGCTCCATGTAATTCATCTAAGAGGTCGTCAATTATAGGAATAGGAAGCTTACCCTTAATTGTCTAGGCAATAGTTGCATATAATCCACACAAAACCTCCCACTCCCATCTTTTTCTTAACGAGTAAGATAGGAGAGGCAAATGGGCTGTAAAAAGGGACAATAATGTGGGATGCTAACCTTTTAGAAATTAACTTTGATACTTCCCCATTCTGATAGTAGCCCAACCTGCATGGTCTAACATTGACTGGTTTTGCCTGAGGTAAGACTTTAATTGCATGGTCCAAGGACCTCACTGGAAGTAGACCCTTGGATTCCTCAAAAACATCTTGGAATTCAGTCAAAAGTGTTTGGATAAAAGTTGGTACCTAACAAGGGGTAGAAGAAGTATCAACCAGCTCCATTTGACAAAGGAGAGTGCGTGTTGACTGGTTATGCTTTTATCCCATTTCATTCTGATGAGGTCATACCTCTTAGCTGTACTGAATTCCTTGAACCAGTCCACTCCTAGGACCATGTCACAGTTGCCAAGGTCCAACACCCCACCCTGATAGGAAATGAGAAGGAATGGCCCAGCATTAACCAGGTAAACTTCTTACACGTAGCTTTACTTTCAACTGTCTCCCCATTCGTAATAGTTACTTTCAAAGGCTGAATCTCATCCAAAGGACACCCCAGTTTCTTGACCACTGTAGCATCAATCAAGCTAGTTGTGCTGCCTGAGTCAATTAGTATTTCTAAGTAATAGGTTCTGCTGTCCCCTGAATTCCGATGGTGTTATGTGCCTCTAACACACCATCTTCCATTTCTTCATCCATGTCATCTAACACAGGCTGTCCTCGTCTTCAACAGGTGAAACCAATAGGTCACTATCACAAGCTTCCAGCAGGAGTAGTTGCTTATTTTTGTACGCATGTCCAGGTATGTACCTTTCATGGCATTTGTAGCAAGGTCTCTGAGGTCAATACTGGCAGGTTTGGTTTTCACAGGGTCTTTTGATGTGTTTGGGCTGGTGGGTATGGTGTATTTCGGTGGGATATTATTTGATGTGGTGGACTTGGCAGTTGGCTTCGGGAAAGGAGTCTTAGAGTAATAATTGAATTTACTCTTTTATTGTAATTCCTCCAGAGACCACTCCTGTATTTTTCTTGAGTGAAGGCTTGATGTACGGTATCAGGGTGAAACATCTTCACCATAGGTTTGAATTCTTCCTTCGACCTACTTATGAAACTAGATACAAAATAGGCCTCATCTAGATGTGGGTAAGTCAAAAGGAGTTGATGCTGTTTTTCTTCAAATTTTTCGATATACTGCTCCGCCTTCCCACACTATCTGAGCTTGTTAAAATCTTCAATCAAATCATATCCCACTCTACCACCAAAGCTGTCCTTCACCTTAAGAACAAGCAGTTCCCAGTCAAGCAATGCTGGATCATTATCAACCATGGAAAAATACCAGTTTTCTACCTGCCCAGACATGTGCACAGCTACAGTCTACTTGATGCAAGGCATGAATTCCATACAACTTGAAATACGTCTCAGATTTCTTCAAAAATGTATGAACGCCAGTGCCATAAAAAAAAAAGAAAAAAAAAAAGAGGAAAGTCCAGCCTAGGTAAATACTGAGTTATAGGTGAGTCAGTACCCAACTGCTGATTATTCTGTCTCTGATGTTGTGCAGGAGCAACCCTTTGATGGATACTAATCTAAGAGGGATTCTTCCCAAAGAAGGAGTGTGAGAAGGTGAGTCCCTGTCTAAGAGTGACATGTGATGAGTATTAGACCCTCTCCGCATCTGTGATCTAAACTTTCTTCTGTTATATCTGGGTCTGTGTAGGTAGATGAGTATCATAATATGGATGAGTTGAAGATTGTCCTAGCCCAGAACAGGAATCTGAGGCAAGGGAGCAACAATCTTGACTTCTAGACCAGAAATTCTAGCAAGCAAGGCCTCGTCTATGTCCTCTAATTTCTTTTTTTATACTTCATCGTCAACATGAATTCTTTCAATAGTGATAAATCAAAAGGGACTTCGTCATTCACAACATCCTGATTACCCACTGTATCCTGTACTTAATCCATTCTCTCTTGTCAGCTATCAACAACCAACAGAACAAGGGGATATTTCCGGTATAACCTTGACATGAAACACGTGTGTACAGTACACACGCGTGTACAGTAACATCGGTCACTATTCACCGGCCAAAAAACGTTTTTAGTCCACAAACACATTTTTTGTTGGGCGAAATAGTTTGATGTTCTTCCTATAAATAGGATAGGTTTATAGCATTGATAGCTACCTCGAAGATAAAGCAATAAACAGAAAATCGGGAAGGTTTTTCCCATAAATTGTTTGTCTCAAACACACCACATCGATCCTAAACTAACATTTGGTATCGGAGCAAGGTTAGTGGTGTGTACATATCCGGTCGAGGAGATATCGGCCGAGGTTGTAGCCGACGAGGTAGGCTCAGCCAAATCCGTCCAGTGAGATCCATTGAGATCGATCCCCGGCCTCACCGCCATCACAAGTCCAAAGAGTGGCCGGCACGGCCGCAGCCTCGAAATCACATCAACCAGTGAGCAACCTTGCTTGATCTAGCCATGACGAAGCCCGCATGGCCCGACCCCACGAACCAGATCTGAAACCCGAGCCCGGACGCGGCCCCTCAGCTCTTCCAACGGCCATCACCATTTTTCGTCTTAGGAGGTGAATACTCCTTCACCCCGGCGTCGTTGCAGGAGGAAGAGCTTTGAGGCGTTTTTTGTTTTTTTGAGATCCAAACCGAGGAGCCACAAAAAAAAAAAAAAACAAAAAAAACAATGAGAGTGAAACAAGGAGACGTGCGCAGGAGTTTGCAGAAAGTCTAGTTTGTTTGAAAAAAAGAAAAAAGAGGAGACCACGTGAAAGAGGGGAAAGAGCGGAGGAAAAACGAGGAGTGGGGCCTAGTTGAAAGTTGGTTGATGAGAAATATTCGACGGAGGATGAAAGTTTGAATTTTTTTTTGTATGTATACTTTAAAAAAAATTATTGTGTACGGGTAAATTTAAAAAAAACGTTTTTTTGTTACAAAAAACAGTTCGTTTTTTTACAAAACAAAACAGTTTTTTTTTATAAAAAAAAATCCAAACAATGTCGATTATTTTCCAACAGATGTCAAAGGAGAACGACGGAATGTCGTTCAATTTTCCGATGTTGAATTCCTCAAATTATACGGTATGGGCGATAAAAATGAAGGCAATCCTAGATGCCCAGGATGTATGGGAGGCGATCGAACCAACGGAGGAGATGGGATTAATCCGAGAAAAGATAAAAAAGCACGTGTTTATATCCTGCAAGCAATCCCCGAAGATGTTCTTCTTCATATTGCGAAGAAGAAGACAGCGAAGGAAATTTGGGAGAGCCTCAAGACGAGGTATCTGGGTGCTGATAGAGTAAAGAAGGCTCGATTGTAGACAATAAAAAGTGAATTTGATGCTTTGCGGATGACAGAACAGGAGTCCATTGACGAGTTCGTCGGAAAACTCAGCGGTATGTCCAGCAGATTTTCTAGTCTTGGTGCAGATCTTGACGATGGTACACTAGTCAAGAAGCTACTCGACTGTGTGCCAGAAAGGTACTTCACTGTCGTTGTCGGGATCGAATAATTTTACGATCTTGAGACGATGCCGTTCGAGGAGGCCATAGGACGGTTGAAAGCATTCGAGGAGAGAGTTCGACTCCGCAAAAACACCGGTAATGGTGGGAGTCAGTCCATGTTCACTCGTAATGAGCGACAAGCACCCCAGAGGAACAGCACTGGGGATGCTTCGTCATCTGGTCAGGAATACAGATCCGGCATCTCACACCGTAGTAAAGGCGAGTGGCGTGAACAAGGTCGCGGAAGGAGCGATCGAAACGAAGATTATGCAGCTCGTCAGGATGGTACGGGAGGCACCGGCAGCAGAAATCGTGATAAAAGCCACATTAAATGTTTCAACTACGGGAAGATGGGACACTATGCTTCGAAGTGCCAAAGTAAGTGATGGAATGACGAGAAACAGTACACAGACGTTATTCCGGACGAGCCAGTGGTATTGTTTTCCATGTCTCAGGAAGAGACACGAGCTAAGCATCAAGACGCCATACAACCCAGAGAAGAAAAGGTGGTGAAGGTGTTTCACCATGGCGAGGAGAAAAAGACATCAACCAAGGATGTCTGGTACCTAGACAATGGTGCCAGCAATCATATGACGGGACGACGAGATATGTTCCAAGAACTTGATGAGAAGATCACCGGGGAGGTGAGGCTTGGCGATGGCAATGTCGTTCAAGTCAAAGGCAAAGGAACGGTCGTGTTCCAGTGCAAGAATGGAGATTGATATATCCTCCACGAGGTATACTATATTCCTAAACTTTCCACTAATATCATCAGTCTTGGACAGATGACAGAATGGATGCGAGGTGAACATGGTGGGAGATGTCATAAAGGTGTATGACAACGGCAAGTTGTTGATGTTCGTGAAACGCACATCAAATCGTCTTTATAAAATTAGTTTGGAATTAGCCAAACCAATCTGTCTCCTAGCAAGCTTCGAGAAACCGGAAGGTGTGGCAGGCGCAACAAAGTCAGCCGATGGTGCAGGTTGTTCGCCACCTACGGCAGGAGAGACAAGTCTATCTACCTCGATTTTGCGCGTATCAACAGCTGTGAAGTTCGACGACGACGATGGCGAGATCATCGACGAGCAAGAACGCGCAAACAGAGCAGAGGCAATGATATGGATCTTCAACGCAAGAAGCCTGGTTCCTTCAAACGGGCAAATTGGGTCGAATTGATGTCTGCTCCACCTAAGAAGAATGGCGTCGGCAGCGGTAAGAAGAAACCCGAGGGTAAATCGGAGAAGAAGTCTGATAAGAAAAGAGCCATGTCAAGATTAGGGGGGAGTATATTGACTAATAAGCTTGACATGGAACACGCGTGTACAGTACACACACGTGTACAGTAACATCGGCCACTATTCACCGGCCAAAAACGTTTTTAGTCCACAAACACGTTTTTTGTTAGGCGAAACAGTTTGATTTTCTTCCTATAAATAGGATAGGTTTATAGTATTGATAGGTACCTCGGAGACAAAGCAATAAACAAAAAATCGAGAAGGGTTTTTCCACAAATCGTTTGTCTCAAACACACCACATCGATCCTAAACTAACAATCCCCACCCATATGGTAAGTTGCTCAATCAACTCCTCCAAAAAGAGAAGAGGTCAAGGGATCAAAAATCTGTTGAGTGCGGAGTTATTTTGTTTAAATGGTCCTCCGAGTTTGCAGACTATTCGGTTGACCGAAGAGAAATCCTTCGGAATTTTCTTTTAAGAAAACAACCAACAGAACAAGAGCAATCTGCCGAAACTACCACTGGTCAAGACAGGAGCATACACGTACAGAGCTCAACCAATCAAGACAAGAGCATAAGCAGAAACCCAAGAGCTCAACTGAAATCAGGAGAGCACACTAGAGAAGAAAAGAAAACAATCAAAAAATTATCATAGGAGACACGAAGATTCCAACACAACGAGGTTCTCAACCACGAACAAAAGGTGAAGAGAAGAATGCTACCAAGGTCAACCTGGAACCATGGTCATCAAGGTAGAATATCAATCTTGATTCAAGTAGTTGTAGAATGATGAACCTATACCACGCCTTGAATCAACTGAATCTGATACCAATTGCAATAATATAAACGAACAGACAAAGCTATCATACACCATATAGGGACAAAACCCAGATTTCATTCATCATCAGACGTATAGGGTTCAAACTCACGTCAAGAGATAGTTTTCCAACTATCAAGAATGGCTCAACAACCCCTCAAATGGGTACTTATATGACTCTCTAACTGATAACAACCAACACAATCAGCACCGTACGATTACCGACTCCTTCGACAGCTACGATCATCTACTAACAACTCGAAAGGCCCAACTACAACGACCGGCCCAACAACACCAACCCAACTACAAAACACCGGCCCAACTACAAACGGCCCACCAAAAAACATTAGACCAATACTCTCAAACCTCCTCAGCAAATACACGTCTCCCGTGGACAGCAGCTTGCCACGTATCGTCATCCTCCCAGCTCCCACATCTGGATTCCCAAACACCAGAAAACTCATTCATCCACATTCAAACCCCAAAGTCACCTCATCAACATATAACCTCCTCAAAATCTTCCCCAAACTTCAACATCCAGTCATCAATCAATCTTTACAAACTATAAATTCATTACACTCTCACACAGCTCTCACACCTTCGAATCTCACAACTGATCTCTACGAACTTCAGACGTGAGCACTTCTCTTCGCAGCAGCTATGGTTCATCACCATTGAAACTTTCGAGAATTGGGATAGAAGGCTATGGGTGTTACGTGAGGGATTTATGTACATAATTACATCAAATTATCATCTTTTACTAAAATTAATAGGAGGAGCGACAACATGAATAAATATTGGATTTTTATTATCAACAAGATCTAACGATATGGAATCATCCAATTATAAAATTAGTATGTTTTGATATCATTATTAGAATAACATATATATTCGATAATCTAAGTAACGAAATTCGAATATTTATATTGATATGGTAATCATGACCTCCTAATAAAAACAACTCTAGATATATAATTACATCAAATTATCATCTTTTACTAAAATTAATAGGAGGAGCAACAATATAAATAAATATTGGATTTTTATTATCAACAAGATCTAATCATCCAATTATAAAAACAGTATGTTTTAATATCATTATTAGAATAATATGTATATTCTATAATCTAAATAACGGAATTCGAATATCCATATTCATTAGGTAATCATGAACTTTAAGTGGAAATTTTAATGTTATCTTATGAACGGATTTCGTTTAGTGTTGTGCGTCACACATAATTTTATGTGAATATGTGTGATTAATGTATATGATAAATCAATTATATGGTCTATATTTATAGAGTTATGAAGTATATAATATAAGATATTTTTTGAATTGGATAAAATTCTATTAGTTTAAATAAAATAAAATTATTTAATTATCCATTAAATTTTTTAAATGACAATAATATCTCGTCATATCGTTTGTCATTGAAATGATTTGTCATGCTTTCTTAAGTTTAAAAACGATTGGATAATATAATATATATTAAAATATTGAGGTTGAGGAAAGTTTTCGTTCGCTGCAATGAGAAGCAAAGCTCCATCCATAACAGCAGCTCCATTTAGCATTGTTGCCATATATTTTTCATGACCCTGTGGAACATTCAGTAGATATAATCAACAGAGTCCACGGGACTATAGTTCCAGCCCAATGGTTTAAACATTGCAGGAGAAACAAGGGAAATAGTATTCTCAGTCTAACACGAGAAATCAACAGTCCATGGGACTATAGTTCCAGCCCAATGATTTAAACATTGCAGAAGAAATCAGGGAAATAGTATGTATTCTCAGTCTAACATTCTCCTTGTGCAAATGACTTTTGAGGTGTTATGGAGTAGGCCTAATAGACTCAAACCATTCAATTGAATCAGGGATAAGGATGTTGCAAGAGTGAGAATATCGATTCCGACACATGGAACCAAAACCTCATAATTGTTAGATAGATAACTAATTACACAAATTGATCCCAAAATATGTTAAGGTATATTGGAGATTTCATAGGTTAGCGTAAGGAGTACAGAATCGTGAACACTAATACATCTATTTTTCTTCCTGCTCAGGTCAGCCCCCTCGGATCCCGTCTCTAGATAACATAATTAAATGTGTCCCCTTTAATACAATCAAACCATTCATATCAAATCATTATTGATTCATTATCTTTAGTTTCAATGATTGATCCCTAAACTGAGTAAAGTTATGAGAATACTCCCTATATTTATTTTCAATAGTTTACAACTCCGTCATACAATTCAGTGCAAGTAATTTACTGAGTTAATTAGTTCTTCTAGTTTTAGCCATTAATCTGCAATTTAAATACAAAATCCCCACACATTTGTTTCAGGTTAAGTGATTAATAAATCGTAATTGATCATTACTAATTAGCACACACCATCTCTCTGTAGACCCCTACTCATTCTATCTACCTTAATATTGTCAAGGGAGACTAATCATGACGAGCCTGTGAGACGCATCATCCACAACTATTGGTTACATGTAACTTCGATTTCGGGATGCCCCAAAATGCTTGCAACTCCAACATATACAAGGGGTCCACCTTTTCCCCCAATCATTGAATTGAAGTTAAAAACTTGAGTTGAAGCTTGAAATCAAGAGATCTACAGTGGTAAGATCAAGGTTTCCGTGAACCAGTTACAAATCATGCCATTTCCATATAAACAATTCTGGTACCATGTTTCATAGCTCACCCTACAGAAGAGTGAAGATATCAAATATATGTTCTAAACTTGATTCTCAGATACTTTGTTGTTTCATCATTGTGTAGAAGCTAAGTACCATACCATAAACCTCACTAACAAGCTACAGCTAAATAGACATGGGTCACCAATATGTTTCATTCCTGAGGAAAAAATGTGCCGCATGATATAAATCAGAGCAAGAACTAGATATATGATCACCTTGACACCAGTACGAGCTCTGACAACTGTGGATTTTCCATGTGCGACATGACCAATGGTCCCTGTGAGAGCACAAGAAAGTTTAGAAATTAACAAATCAGAAATATATGTTAGGCAATTAAAATTGAACAATAACTAGCATAAAAGATACCAATGTTAATTGTTGCCTGGCGTGAAATAACTACAGGGGAGAGTGGATGTCCCCTGCATCCTGATTCATTAAACCTTTCCTTCCCATGTATGCAGCTTTGGGAGACCAGAGTACTTCTAGATGAAAAGATAAGAAAAATCAGAATAGGAAAATCAGGCCAATGCAACGCCTTAGTTTCAATTTCAAAAAGCAACCAATTTTCATCAAAGGATTGAAAATAACTAGACAAACACGAAAATGAAGGGATATTTGAGGAAACAACTAAACAGATACAAGGTTTCAAAGTTTGATGGAAGAACTTTCAAATATGAAACTTCGTTGGAGCAATGGCCAATGAGCGACAAATGCATCAAAATAGATGTTTGGATACAGAGTCTCTAAACAGCTACACAAAGGAACCGAATCCCACTTATTACCTATGAAAGCTAGCAATCATGGCAGCTGACATATTTGACCAATCGCAATTTGTATGTAGTAATAAAGTCAAATTTTGGGCACATCATGGTATTCTCATACGAGCATCAAATCATGAATGTGGAAACTGGAAATCTCGAGCCAAAAATCTTCCTAGAATCTTCCATTTATAAAGATAGAAACCTAAATGTGCATACCTAATCCAGAGGCCAGCTATCCTCCCATCGAGACCATTTAAACTGTGATATCATATTCTCAATAATATTGACAATATAACTAAATATCGCCTCATAATTTGGATACTACTACATTCTCAACTGATCCAATAAGGATTAACATCAGCTCCACTACAATCAAAAGTTTCTCTGTTGTATCCAAGAGAGGTAAGACTCCATGCATATCACCCTCTCAGACCATGTCCATGACACGGGAATACCTCGGTGGGCTATGTTGTTGTTGCACAGAAATCAACAAAAAGCAGGAAAATTTACATGAAAAATTCAAAAAACATAACAGAAATATTGCACAACTTGAGAATTGAGGATCGAAGAAAGAATATCACTCGCACGCTGCCGCCATTGACTCTCTCTGCTTCGATTTTTTTAGCTCTTATTTATTTTGAGGTTATTAAAGAGTTTCATCTAATCTACTATATATCAAGTGTGATTGAGAGTATAATTTGATCGGATATGTATAGATTTAGTTTTTTTTATTAAATAAATAATTTTTTTAAATAATTTTTTAAAATCAGATATTTTTATATTTAATTTTTTGCAAAGTAAATAAGTTATTTATATAATTTTTAAGATCAAATATTTTTAGATTTAATTTTTTTATAAATATTTTTTTTAATCGATACAAATTCAAATAATCAGAAACCAATCCTTAAAAATACCAATCTTAATAGAATATATCTTTATTTTTTAAAAAAATAAGATTATTTTACAATAAATTTTACGTAATAAAATCAATATTACTATGTATAAATAAATCATAACTTTTGGAAAAGCAATCAATTTGATTTTGTATTTTTTCCCCTCTACATATTTATTGTCGATTTATTGGAAACAAATTTTAACACAAAGATATTTTCTTCACGGTTAGATTTATTTTTAATCGAGTCAAATAATAATATTATATTTGGAGTAAATAAATATCATATAAAGTTGATTTATATATCAATATGTCTTATAATATATATATTTTTTAATAAATTTTTAAAATTCTATCAAATTCTAGGTTATCTCTAAGTTTCAATCATCTTCATAAACTGATAGTGGTCAAACCCAATGATGTTTATGTCGTGCATAATTGCACGGGTGCATAAATTAGTTAACTATTAATTAAATATGATCATCTTAATTATATGAGAAAATTAGGTGTTAACTAATCATGTTGAGTCCTATAAATAAGAGCACATTTGCAAAATGTTATGCACATATTTTCTAAGAGAAGAAAATCACCTTTTCTCTCTCTAAATCCTTTCTCTAAAATAATATAATTACCTTGTTAATTGCGATATTTTATCATCTAACGAAATCAATTTGGGTATCAGTGAATCACTTCAACTGGTGAAAATACTTGTTTTACAACACGTTCTCAACACGAGCCTCTAACCAGTTGATATCGAAAACCAAACAAAGGCATTTTATTATATTCTTTATGTTTTGGTTTGGATATTATAATAATAATATACTTTACACAATTATGGTGCCACCGTCGGACGAAGCATGGTCTGTGTGAAAACATATCGATAAGTTTTAACAAGATTATGGTATCATCGTCGGACAAAGTATATTTTTTTTTAAAACCTATTACAATAATGGTCTGAAATAATTATGGTTTTATCGCCGGAGGAAGTATCGTCTGTATGAAAAACCATTATTGTTTTATCGCCGGACGAAATATCGTCTGTATGAAAATCTAGTAATTATTTTATAATCTATGTTGATGCATTTGCTTCAACCGTTGACACTTAACTTTTGCGTTTTTCATTAAGTTACAATAAACGACATAATGCCTCCAATGATGAAAGAATGACAACAATCTAACAAATTATTATGCTATTTATGTCACTAGTAATTCTTAACATTGTTACAATCATTTATTTTTTCCTCATATTAAACACATGTTTTGAGCATGTGATTAATAATAAAAGTTTTTAAGAAAATATATATGAGTGAATTGAATGAAATTTTCTTTATCAGACGATATAAGGTTTGATTGATTTTATGCTTTTATCAGTAAATTAGACAGGTTACAACAAATCATAGTATTATAAAAAAAAAAGGTTATAACTGAAAATATTATTACTACCATCAAACTATTATACCCATAATCGAACAATATAAATTTTGTATATTATTATCATTAAAAGATACTTAATAAATTTATCACTTTGACGCGTTTAGGGAATTATGACGAACCTCACAAAATTAAAATTTAGAGCACTAGACCAATCAGGAGAAAACTATCTATCATGAACTCTTGATATTGAATTACACCTAAATACCAAAAAATCCAAAACATATTATAGTAGAGAATAATGAAGCAACCCCACAAGAAAATACTCAAACACTGATTTCCCTCAGACATTATCTCCACCACCTGAAAAAGTTTTAGCCGATTCCACCACATGAAAAAGTTTTAGATTTAGCTCGATGTTTCAATACTAAAACAAACAACGAAAATGTTGAATATGAAATCCTTGATTGATGAAAATATATTACTGATTCTCCTTGAAATTTTACTATTGTATTTTCAGTGGGGATTTTTTTCCCTATTTTCAACAAATGTAATAAATTTTGTATTAATAAAGATTTTATTTACAGAATTGTTATGAAAATATGTGCATTGTTAATAGTGCAATGACTCATACAATCCTTCAAAGTAAGAAACATTTTTCGAATATAAAAATGGGTGAAGCAAATATGAATACAACCTCTGATACTTCAAAGATCATTGATGGTTTTGAAAGTGCTCATTTTATACTACTAAATGGTATGCAAATCTAAGTCAAGCATGCTTTATACTCTAAGAAATCCAAAAGAAATCTTTTAAATTTCAAAGATATTCTTCTTAACGACTTTCATTTAAAAAGTACAAGTAAAGATGAAAAATAATATCTTTATATAACCTCTTTTGTTTCTTGAAGCAAAAAAATCTTTAAAAACTTTTGGTTTTTTTCATATGGGTTATAATTTATCAAAATCAAGGTTATTGAGTGTTGTTACATGCATGGTCAATAAAAGATCTACAAATATTTTAGGATCTCGTATTGATCTTGCACACAAGGGCCAACACATTAATGCATGGATTGCATCAGATCAGGGGACAGATGAGGTTGTAGTAGTGACTAGGTGTAGACGAGGTCTCAGCGATACTAAGTGCAGACTGAGTTGCAACAGACTTGAGTGCAGCAGTGATGGTTGCTAAGATTGGGACAGAAGTCTGAGGATCAATCACATCGAAGATTTGAGGTTCAGAGTGACAGTACGAGGATTTGAAAAAAAGTGAGCTGTCAACATCAGTGAAGGTTCATATGTGACAAGCTTTCACCATTAGATCAAGTACATGAGTCACGGGTTCATTCTCTCAGCCTATAAAAGGGGATCAAAGAGCTTAAGGAACAATGTCGTTGAACAAGAGATTAAACGTATAAGTGTGTAAAAACAATCCAAATTCAAAACTGTTCAAGTGAGCTGATTTAAAAAAGAAGATGAAAAAGAGGGTTTACTAGTCTTGTACTGAAGAACAGAAGCTGCAGCAGAGTCCAATGAGGGATCTGTGCAAGGATCTAGGTTCTTCATCTATGACTAGTGAGCTAACTTGTAAAGGAGTTGTCTTATAAGCCAAAAACAAGAAGATAATGAACTCACCTCTTGGATTTACTAAACTGATCACCAAGAAATGACTAGACTAAGCTCTCGATTATCAATTGATATTGAGTGCCTGAACGAGTATAAATCCTATGCTTTTTATTTTCTTTTCATTGTTTTGAACTATTAGAACTGTTAGGAATCAATCACAATAGCAAACAGAGACAAACTCTCAAAGTTTAAGTCTCTGTTGCAGATCACCTCAGTAATCTACAAAAAACATTTGTGTATTGAAATTCATCAATCCGCTTTATTACGCTGAAAAATTTCAAAACACCCTTTTCATCCTCCTCTATGTTGTATCTGTGGATCTTATAATTGGTATTAGAGTCTGATTTTTCAAACCAAAAAGTTTTGAAAAGAAAAAGTCATTTCTATTGATTTATTTCTACAAAGAAGTTACTAACAGTTTATTTTGTGAAGAAAATATGGCTCCTCCAAAGCTACCAAAATGCCCCAACTGTGGAGAGCCACCATCATGCTTATTTGACAAATTCAATCACTGGAAGGTAAGGATGCTTGCACATTTGGATTCAATAGATGAAAGAATGCATGACATCATTATAGATGGACCATACATGCTAAAGATCCCAGATCCAATTGATGCATCCAGTGAAGTGGACAAGCCCAAATCCCTCTGAACAAAAGAGGACTACGATCTAGTGCTGGTGGACGGAAGGGTAAGAAATCAAATATTCAAAACTTTTGACGATGACATGTTTGAGATAGTGGTCCATACAACCACTGCAAATGAAGCATGAGATGTTGTACTGCACAAAATGAATGAACAAAAGAAATCAAGGAGAACAAAATGAATGTCCTGATGTAGCAGTACGATTGGGTCTCAATGAGATCAGATGAAAACTTGACTATCTTCTTTCAATATACTTATCAACAATCTCAAATTTTTAGGGAAGACTTTTGATAACAATGTAGTCAACCTGAAATTCATGAGATCACTTGGTGAGATTTGGGGGACAAAGACCACAAGGATAAGGGAGGCCAGAGATCTTGCTAAGATGTCCTTAGCTCAACTGTAAGGTGTGTTGCATACCTACAACTTGGAAGTTGAGCAGAAGAGACAAATTGATTAGGGCAGGAAGAAAACTCTAACCTTTAAGGCTCAAGAGGAAATTCTGAGATCCATGGCAGAAGAAGAAACCAGTGACACCTCGTCTGCAAATGAACAAGTAATATCAGAAGAACTTGCATTGATGGTGAGAAGTTCAGAAAATTATTCAAAAAGAAAAATCTCAGGAAGAACCTCTCAACAAAGATCAAAGAACTACGAAGGAGGTCTACTACAACTATGGAAAACCAGTGCATTTTTCTGTATAATGCATATGACCTGTACAGAAATCGACTCCATAGAGGAACAAAAAGGAATATAGCAAAGGAAACTATGGAAGGAAAGAAAAAGACAAGGCCTATGTTGTTAAAACATGGAGTGAAAACAGACTCAGATGATAATGAGACAATCTCTAATGCTCAGCTCTGTCTCATGGCAAAGAGTGAAGAAAGACAACAGGTATTTGATTTCTCTAACTCAGATGCTACCTTAGAAGTATTGAAGGAGACACTTCAAGAAATCTCTGAAAGCTTTATTTCCCTCTCAAGGGAACATAAAGAGAATCTCGAGTTGATTGCAAATCTCAGAGAGAATTACAATCTAGCAAATGAAGAGATTGACTGTATAACAAGTGACCTAGGAGTGACTCAAAATGAGTTGAAGAAGTCAGATGAGAAGGTAAAGCTTCTCAATGCGATAGTGGAAACACTCACAATGAGAAATGCTGAGCTTCAAGCTCAGGTAGATACATGAATGGAAAAACTCTAAGCTCGCAAAAGATGTTAAACATTGGTCAATCCTCACATGATAAGACAGGATTAGGGTACAAGGACTGGTTGAATGATCGTTTACACTCAAAAGTGATTGATAATGTCACAACGAGTAAAAAAAAAAGGCAAATCAGACCTCTGCAAAAATCTTATAGAAGGGTAAAACCTTTGCTAAACAAGGAGAGAAGAAGAGTAAGGTCTCTACTGCTCAAACCTAAAGAGTTAAATCTTTGAGCAGTAGAGACCCTAGTATCAGCATGAACTAGTATAGAACACCAGAGGGTGCAGAAGGTCTAGAATCATAAGATTGAAACCAGTAAAAAGCCATACAGACCCTAGTATGGACCAAACTACTCAGTATGGAACAATACTTCCAATGCTGCATGGAGAAAACAACATCTGAAACTCGTCTGCACATACATAATGCAGCAGAAGAGATGGAGAAATACTAGTAGACCACCAAGGACAATAAAACAAAGGGTCTACTACTATACCTGTGACAAACCTAGTTACAAGTCATTCTAATATTAGACTCCACATAAGAAAATAATTCAAGTGTAGATCCCAAAACTAACAAGTAAGAACCCATACGAGTGGGTACCTTGTACAAGCTTTCAATGATCTACTATAGAAACAACAGTGTAGATTATGGTACCTGGACAATGGATCTTCTGGACATATGATTGGGAAAAAAAAAGCATTCTGATAGATTACAGAAAAGAAGAAGGACCCGCAGTCATCTTTGGAGGAGGCAAGGCAGATGATGAATAGGATACAGACAAGAGCTCTGGAGCTACAAAAAGGGATGCGCAATCTGCACACACTGAAAAGAACAATAATAGAGCAGAGTCGGAGCTGCCCATAATACAACAACAACTGAAACACATAACCATTGATCAAGACAAAAAGGAGATGGATCAAGGTACATTCACAAGATGATATCATTGGAGACAAGGATGCACCTATGCCCACTAGAAGAGCAACAATCAGAGAGTGCTTGTCTACATGCTTCATATCAGAAATGGATCCAAAGACAACAAATGAAAATTTAAGTGATCTAAACTGAATTGATTCCTTGTAAAAACTAAAAAAACTAAATGAGTTTCAAAGAAACAAAGCATGGTATCTAGTGCCAAGACCCAAGAATTATCCAATTGTTGGCTGCAAGTGGGTGTTCAGAAACAAAACTGATGAAAATGGAATAGTCATCAGAAACAAAGCCAGGCTAGTGGTAAAAGGTTACTCACAAGAAAAAGGAATTGATTTTGATGAAACCTTTGCCCTTGTTTCAAGTCTGGAAGCAATAAAAATATTCCTTGTCAATGCTGCATACCAAGGATTCAAGGTCTATCAAATGGATGTGAAAAGTGTCTTCCTTAATGGAAAGCAACAAGAGGAGGCATCTGTGGAATAACCTCCTGGTTTTGAAGACTTTGAATATCCACATCATGTCTATAGGTTAGACAATGCATTATGGTTTAAGACAAGCTCCAAGGACATGTCATGAAACTCTCTCAATTTTTCTATGCGAGAATAATTTTCAGAGAGAAAAGATAGATACCACCCTATTTCTTAAGAAACATAAAGAACATATACTCTTAGTGCAAGTTTTATGTTCATGATATTATATTTGACTACACTAATAACAAATTGAATGAAAGATTTGCTGTACTAATGAAATCTAAATTTCAATAAGTTAAATAAGAGAATTAAAATATTTTTCTAGGACTTCAGATACAACAGTTAGAAAATGAGATATTTATAAATCAAACCTAGTACCTGAAAAACACAGTCAAGAAATATAGATTAAAAAATACAAGCCACATGAAAACCCCCATGAATACAGCCATAAAAATTTATAAGGATGAGAGTGAAAAAGAAGTAAGTCAAACAATATATGGAGAAATAATAGGCTCATTTTTATACCTTACTGCGTGCATATGCGCAAGAAATCAATCTGATCCCAAAGAATCTCATTACACTGGAATAAAGATAATCTTGAGATATCTCAAAGGAACTCCAGATCTGGGTGTATGGTATCCTAGGAAATCAGATTTTGCACTAACAGGTTATCAGATGTAAACTTTATAGGCTGTAGAGTTGACAGAAAAAGCACAAGTGGATCATGTCAATTTCGTGGTGCAAGACTGATTTTATGGTTCAGTAGGAAACTGACCACAATGTCAAAATCTATTGTAGAAGCAAAATACATTGCTGTAGGAAGCTGTATTGCACAAGTATTATAGATGAGGTCACAACTTACAGACTATGGTATAATGTTTTCTAAAACTCTAATATTTTTTGATAACACGTTTCTAATGGCAATTTTTCAGAAAATCATGCCAGGACCAAGTATATTAACGTCAGATATTATTTTGTCAGAGATCATGTACAAAAAGGTCACATTAAATTAGAATATATTAGAAATTAGAAAAATAATTTCAACCAAGAAACTTTTTCAAAGAGTATAAATTAGAAAAAAATTTCAACCAAGAAACTTTCACTCTCTCACTCTAAGCATTCTAAAATTCTCTCTCTCTTATTGATAGGAAAGTACAATCCCTCTAGTTGTATATAAATTGATGAACAAAACTTAGAAGTGTTAGCTATGATGTTGTTAGTGTACTTAGGTTGGAAATTATGTAGGTATCTATACTTTAGGTCAAATGCTGGAGAGAACACGACCATAGATGAAGAGTATTGTGTGGGTCATCAGATGCAGACTACTATAGAAAAATTTGGTTAAGCAACTAAGACGTACATGGGCAACAAAAGACCTGCAAATGCTTCAAGAAATAGGATTGAACTTGCAGAGGATGACCAACACAATAATACATGGATTGCATCAGATCTAGGTGCAAACAAGGTTGCAACAATGTCTGGGTGTAGACGAGGTCTCCACAGTACTGAGTACAGACTGAGGTACAACAGAATAGAGTGCAACAGAGATGATTTCTAAAGTTGGGTCAGAGGTCTGAGGATCAATGAAGTCGAAGGTTTAAGGTTCAAAGTATGACAATACGAGGGTCTGAAAAAGATGAGCTGTCAACATCAATGAAGGTTCACATGTGATCAGCTGTTACCATTAGTATAACGAGTGTTTGAACCACTATAAATCATGTGTTCTTTATGTGTTTTCATTGTTATGAGTTTTTAAAACTTTTAGAAATTAATCACAACAGAAAAACAGAGACCCGAGTTACTCTACTGTAGACTACCTTAGTAGTCTACACAGAACATCAGTGGTTGAAACTAATAATTTCGCTGCGTTGCACTCATAAATTTTAAATCAACCTATTCATCCCCCTCTAGGTTAAACCTGTGGATCTAACACTTGTGCTCTACTGCAAAACCTTAGTTTACGAATTCTAAGAACTCACTTTCATGAACTTGAAAATTCTTTTTGATTTCAATAAAAAAAATGGCCAACATCCGATCTAACACTTCTCTTAAGAGAAACAAATCTAAAAAGCAACGGAGCCCAACATGAAGAACCGAACTACAGACCAGAGTGGTCCTTGATTTCGAGACATTGAAGAATGAATCAGATGAAGTGAAGAAAATGTCTGAGCTGATTCGGGACGTAGGCCTCAAGCACTTTTGTGAGAAAACTAACTGAATATATGACGAAGAGGTACTTGACTTCATCGAAAACGCAAAAGTTGCAGAGGAGTTTCAATACATCACATGCACATCCACCAGACGAATTGGTATCAACATCAGTCCCAGTGACTTCGAACAGCTCTTCAGAGTTCTAAATGAAGGACCGAGAGATATACCAATCTCTATGATAAATGATGGGAGACATGCAATGCTAAGCGAGGACAGACAACAAGAAGGAATACTGACAATGAAGAAGTATTTGTCCAAAGCACACAAAATACTTGCTGACGTAGTCAAGAAGGTGATCATGTCAAGGGAATTCTCAAAAGATCAGATCACCTCTGATCAACAAGAAATAATGTGTACATTCCTCTCCAAGCACAAACTCAACTGGGCCAAGCTGCTGATGTATCAATTGTCCAAAGCAATAGAGGGTAGACAACCTTTGTTCGGAATGGTTATAAGCATAATCCTCAAGTGAAAGCTCAACCATTTAGATAAGGTGCGAAGACCATGGACTATAGCTAAGCAGATTGATGTTCGAAAGATTCGAAAGCAGGCCATAGGTTTCTCAAAGAAACCAGTAGCAGTACAGACTATAACAAAGGCTGTAGACCAGCTTGACAAGAAGAAGCCTTAAAAGGCCAAAGGGAAGATGATCAAGAAAGCACCAGAAGCCAAACAGAAACAGATAAAGGAGACAAAGACAAAGCTTATCCTACAGACCTCAAAAGAGGAAACAATATTGGATTTCCCTAATATATAGTATACAAAAATGGAGGGAGAAGCACAGTCTGCATCAACAGAAGAGCCAACTGGACCAACAAATATTGCACCAATTGAGGCATCATCCTCAAAGATCTTACCACTAAAGGAGCCAGAGATTGTAGCACTTCATGACATAAACATAGCACTGAAGTATCTGAAGGCTATTACTCACGAAAACCTTCAGAATCTCATTCTGAAAGCTTAGAAAAGCTATCAGGAAGTCAGAGAAGGACCAAAAGCACAACTTAGGTAAGAACTAGGTGCACAAGGCTACAAAAGAAAGGATATTGAAACCAAGCTCAGAAGGATGCTGACTGAGCAACCACGAAGCACCTCTACTGCAATATTAACATTAAAGACTGCTACAACTGAGGCATTCACAAAAGTAATCATTTCAATCTCTAATGTAGGAATAGAATTGGCTATGATTTAAGCAGACAAGCCCTCAACTGCATTAGAAGTATGGGCCATAATAATTATCATAACTACACAATCTCTAGAAAAGGAAAAGATCATAAAACACTATAGACTGTCTATGCCATACAAAAAAAGGTTCTGAAATACAGAGGCAAGACTGATGAAATACTGCGCAAGCCTAAGAAGGAAGCAATGATACAAAAGTTGATCAACTAGCATAAACTCCCAATCAAGAGGAAGTCGAAAGCTACAAGGCCAAGGCTCATTCCATTAGGACGAACCACGAGGTATAGGACAAATACAGACGGCTCAAGGATAGCAATTGAAATAGTTGATGGCATGACAGAGGCAGAAATCCATCACCTGATACTATTCAGAAAATGGAGACCAACAAGAAGAAGAGGCCCACTGAACCCTACATACTACAATGGAGTTCTGGAGATCAAAGTCTCAACTCTCAAAACAAGAAGGCATAGACAGGCAAACCTGCAACATGTCCAATTTGTGCACACTCCTGAAGTGAAGGCTGAAATGAAGAGGCTAGTAGACAAGCATGTCAGGGCAGCGACCTTGGAGATTTATGATTATCTCTCAAGGCAAATAGTCGGTAGAGCAAAATCATCAGGAGATGATGATGATGGTGATTATGAATTCTCACAACTAGAAGGCCATCATGATGATGATGACATCATTGATGAGGTAGCTAAAAAAGAGATCCAGGAGCAATCAATAGTAGAACTATCTGCTGCAGAAGAGCCAACAGAAGAGTCACCTGTAGTCAAGTCCCCAGCAGCAGAGCCTATCCCTTTAGAATCAGCAGTAAAGGAGGAAACAACAGTAGAGGAATCACCAATAAGGGAGGGCTCCCCGACAGCATCACTAATTAGAGATGCAACAGAGGCTACCATAGAAGAAACTACTATAGACTATCAATAAACTACTGAGCAAGCAGAGTTCACCCAAGTTACCATATTTGACCTCACTCCCAAGTAGACAACACTCTCAAAGGTGTTGCCCTTGAAGAAATCAACAAACATCTAATAAGTGACACTCCCTCTGGTTAGGAAAATGTGTAACGTCAAGATTCATTTTCATTGAACCTGAAGTTTTCACCCCCCCCCCCCCCCCCCCCCCCTTTGGAATAGAGCATATTAGGGAAAATCCACCATATGTAGGCTTCCCCTAAGGCCTACTCTATAGTGGTACATCTGACATTCAGATGACACCCCAGACTATAGCTGGGAGTCTGAGACAAGCCCTTGCAAATGTCAGAATGACATCAATACATGAAAGGCCATTCTCTACTGTAAGAACAATGGCAGAGACTGAACCGTCTACACATCAACTGTAATCTCCATTAGAAACTATTGTGGAATACAGACTCAGACAACTAGATCAGAAAATCTACAGCATGCATCAGTGGACAAAGGATGCATTCAAGAAACTTCTTAGCCCACTGTAATCAGTTGCAGATGATTTGGAAGGTGAGAAGACAAGGAAAGGAGTTTTGAAGACTTACATGCATCTCTTTTCAATATGGATGAAGGTCTTACAGATCAAATGTAGAGGGCTAATGCCCTAAATCTTCAACAACACAGGCTCAGCTGCTCAAATCTGAACAAGCTAAGGGGACAACACTCAGCTGACCTGCGAACACTACAAGAATCCTTGAAGACCCCCCAACAACAGCATACAAAGCACATTCGCAACAATGACACAAGGCTTGGCTTGTTGGAAAACAAACTTCAACTTAAAACTGCCAAAGCTACAGTTTCTCAGTAGACTATAACTTTTGAAACAAAAGCCCTTAGAATTGCAATCGAAGCCCTTATCGTTGCAATCAATGCTAACAAAAAGGAGGAGAAAGCAGTAGAGAAAGGGAAAGAGGCAATAAGGCAGCAGAGAAGACAGCTAAGGAGAAGGCAGATGAACTCAAAAGAAACCAAAAGGAGCAGTAGAAGAAAAAAGGGGTTGTAAAGCTACAGAGTCCTCAAGGAAAGAGGTCATCAAGCCGAAAGTTTCAAGGGTGGAGGCCATCAGGGCATAGATCTCATGGGGGACATCCCCATGGGGAGAAGAGGAAGCATCATAGAACATCTGAGGATCAGCCTTACAAGCGAAGCAAAGAAAGTGAGCATCATAAGTAGAAAGTATACACCCTTTGCTGCATATTAGTCTAAGAAATAAGACTAATATGCAGCAAATAGTCGGCGGTGAGTGAACAGTACCGACAGTGTGAACAGTGTCACGGTGAACAATACTGGCGGAAGTGAACAATACCTCGGGGACACTGTTCACACGACGCCGTCACCTTTCCTCATCGATTCCTTAACATAGCTTAGGGTTTTTCTCAGACGAGTGGGAGCAATGACAAAAGACGGCAAAGTGAAGATCGATAAGTTCGATGGGAACGATTTCGGTTTCTGAAAGATGTAGATCGAAGATTATCTGTATCAGAAGAAGTTGTACCTTCCTCTGGCAGAGAGGAAGCCGGATGCTATGGACCAGGCAGAATGGAACTTGCTAGATCGGCAAGCTCTCGGGGTTGTCAGATTGACGCTGGCGAAAAATGTTGCGTACAACATCGTGAACGAGAAGACAACATATGGTTTGATACAGGCGCTATCAAACATGTACGAGAAGCCATCGGCATCGAGCAAGGTATTTTTGATTCGTCAACTGGTTAATACGAAGATGCGAGAGGGTGCGTGTGTTACAGATCATGTGAATGAGTTCAATTCTATACTGTCGAGATTGACATCAGTTGGAGTTGTCTGTGATGATGAAATACAAGCACTGTTGTTGTTATCTTCGCTGCCTGATAGTTGGTGAGGAACGGTGACTATGGTAGCCAGCACGTCGGGAACTACGAAATTGACGTTCAATGGAATCAGAGATTTGATTCTAAATGAGGATATTCGTAGAAGGAACTCTGGAGAAACTGCAGGTTCTGTGTTGAGTACAGATAGCAGAGGCAGAAAGTCTGAGAAAGGGCAGAGTTCAGGACATGACAGGTCGAAGTCAAAGAGGCGAGGACAGTCCAAACCTCGCAAGGATATAACTTGCTGAAATTGTGAGAAGAAGGGCCATTTTAGAAGGCGGTGCACAGCTCCGAAGGAAATGAAGCCGGACAACTCAGTAAATACAGCACAGGAAGATGTAGATGATGCGCTGATTTGCTGTGTTGAGTGCCCGATTGAATCCTGGATCATGGATTCTGGTGCTTCATTTCACGCATCTCCTTGCAGGGATGCAATGCAGAATTTCAGAGCATGAAATTTTGGCAAAGTACGTCTAGCAGATGACGAGACCCTCGACATCACAGGAATAAGAGATATCAATCTCAGAATATCGGCTGATACAATATGGACCTTGAAGGATGTGAGATACATTCCAGGACTCAAGAGAATGTTGATCTCTGTGGGCATGTTGGATGCTCAAGGATATCGGGTCGTATTTGGAGACAGCCAATGGAAAATGGTGAAGGGAAATCTGGTGATTGCTCGTGGCTGGAAGAAAAGTACTCTATACATGGTAGAGTTATCCACAAATGAAGCAAACGCGGTTGGTGATGATATTGGTCAGTGTTCTATTCTGTGGCACCAAAGGCTTGGGCACTTGAGTGAGAAAGGTATGAAGATGCTAGTCTCCAAGGGGAAGATTCCAGAATTGAAGGAGGTAAAAGTTGGTTTCTGTGAACCATGTGTGTTTGGGAAGCAGAAGAGAGTCACTTTTGCAACGTCTGGGAGGACACCCAAGGCAGAGAAGCTGGAGCTTGTTCATACAGATGTGTACGGGCCAACATCAGTCCCATCATTGGGAGGATCGCGCTACTATGTCACCTTAATAGATGATTCCACTAGGAAGGTATGGGTTTACTTTATGAAGTATAAATCTGAAGTATTCAATACCTTTAGAAAGTGGAAAGTTGTTGTTGAGAATGAAACTGGACTAAAAATCAAGTGTTTGAAGTCTGACAATGGCGGTGAATACAGTAGTAAGTTTATTGATTACTGTGCTGAGAATAGAATTAGAATGTTGAAAACTATTCCTGAGACACCTCAGCAGAATGGTGTTGCTGAAAGGATGAACAGGACCTTGACTGAGAGGACAAAGAGTATGAGGATTCATGCAGGGTTGCCAAAGACTTTCTGGGCAGATGCAATGAGCACATCAGCATACCTCATTAATCGTGGACCCTCGGTTCCTATGGGATTCAAGATTCCTGAGGAGGAGTGGCGAAAGAAGGATATAACTCTTTCTCACATGAAAGTTTTTTGGTTGTGTTTCTTACGTGCGTGTTAAAGATGTTGACAGGGACAAACTTGATCCAAAAGCAAGGAAGTGTACTTTCATTGGCTATGGTGCAGATGATATGGGGTATCATTTCTGGGATGATCAGAATAGAAAGATTATCAGAAGTAGAGATGTCACATTCAATGAAAGCACTATGTACAAGGACATGTTTGCAGTTGATGCTGAAGGCATAAAGAAACCACCAGAGAAGAAGAAGGAGAAGGCAAAGCTGGAAGATATCACAGAAACAGATCTTGCTGGGAGCAGTGGGAGCTCAGGTGATAGAACAGGTGAAGAGACAGTTCCAGTCACACCAGAAGTGAGGAGATCCAGCAGAACCATTAGGCCTCCTCCGAGATATTCTCCATCAGCGAATTACCTGCTGTTCACTGACAATGGAGAGCCTCAGTGTTATCATGAGGCATTCCAGTCGGATGATTCTGCTCAATGGGGGTTAGCCATGCAAGAGGAGATGAACGCCCTTGAGAAGAATCATACTTGGTTCTTGACTTCCTTACTAGAAGGAAAGAAGGCTTTGCAGAACAAGTGGGTGTTCAGGATCAAAGAAGAACATGATGGCAAGAAGCAACATGACAGTGTCCTTTATAGCGACAGTCAGAGTGCCATTCATCTCGCGAAGAATCCTATGTTCCATGCTAGGACAAAGCATATCCAGTTAAGGTATCACTTCATCAGAGGGTTGATAAGTGATGGCACTTTGTCACTGAGGAAGATCCCTCGGTCAAAGAATCCTGCAGACATGTTGACCAAGGGAGTTACTACAGAGAAGTTGAAGCTATGGCCTTCATGGTTAATTGTTGAGAAGGCGCTGCACTAGCCTGGAGGAGTTGCAGTTTTGGGTTTGCTAGAGTTACATTGAAGTGCAGTTTTGATGTGATCAGTCTCCAATGGGTTTTTTAGCCCAAGTTGGGTGTTTGGTTATAAATACCCTGTAATTGTAAACCCTAATCATGAGAGTGAAATTCCTTGTGCTGGTGCGGCCGTGGATTAGGTCAAATTGACTGAACCACGTTAAATCTCTGTGTTCTTCGTTTCGCTTTACTGTTTTGCAATTGCGTGTGTGCGTTTGAGATCTCGATCAATATACCCCAACATATATTAGATGCTGGAGAGAAGACGGTCACAGATAGAGAGCATTGTGGGCCATCAGATACAGACTACTACAGAGAATTTTGACTAAGCAGTTAAGACATGCATGAGCAACGAATGACTTGTAAATGCTTCAGAATATAGGTTTGATCTTGCAAACAAGGGCCAACAAAACAATACATGAATTGCATCAGATCTGGATATAGAGTAGCTTACAGCAGTGACTGGGTGCAGACGAGGTCTCACCACTATTGAGTGCAAACTTAGTTGTAGCAGAATTGGTTCCTAAGATTGGAGAAGAAGGCTGAGGATCAATCAAATCAAAGATTTGAGATTTAGAATGATAGTACAAGGATCTGAAAAAACTTAAGCTATCAGCATCAGTGAAGGTTCACATTTGACAAGCTGTCACCATCAGCTCAAGCACACAAGTCACGGGCTCATTCCGTCAGCCAATAAAAGAGGATCAAAGAGCTCAAGAAATAAAGTTGTTGAACAAGAGATTGAATGTAGAAGTGTACAAAAACAATCCAAATTCAAAACTGTTCAAGTGAGCTTAATTGAAGAAGAACAAGAAGAAGAGGGTTAACTAGTTTGCATTGAAGAATAGAAGCTAAAGTAGAGTCCAGTGAGGGATCTGTGCAAATATCTAGGTTCTTCGCCTTTGACAAGTTAGGTAGCTTGTAAAGGGGTTATCTTGAAAGTAAAAAACAAGAAGATAGTGAACTCACCTCTTGGATTGACTAAACTGGTCACAAAGGAAAGACTCGACTAAGATCTCGGTTATTAGTTTATAACGAGTGTCTGAACCAGTATAAATCTTGTGTTCTTTATTTGTTTTTCATTATGTAAACCAGTTAATAACGACTGGACTAGCCTCGATCCCATGTGCGTGTTTGGCTTCCTGAGTGTGTGATTTTGTATTTCTCATGCAGGGCATGTGTATATGTGCGTATTATGTACTTAAAATGTGCATAACCTTATACTATTGAGACATATGAAAATGTTAAGGAATCGAAATTATAGATATATATGTACATATATTTATATCATACCTTGACGTGGGGATTAGGATCGAGGATAGATGCTGTTCATGTTTGTTGAGTTATTTGGGATGTTCGGGGTTAAATGAGGTAGAATATGCACCATCATTATAATATAAATACCCCCCAGAAAAATAAATGAAAATGACCCTTAAATCGTTAAATAAAAAGGACACTGTGATATAGACCTTAGTTGTACTATCTTTGTGATGTGAACTAATGAAAAGCGAACAAAATAATAATTAGTGTGTCTTTGAAATGTGAAGGTCTACTTTGACGTCTCTTTTTGTATCGCTGGTCATTTTCCCTGAAATTTTTGAGAAGGTCGAACATGGCGTGCCTTCTTAGGTCTGATATGACCATTGTCGTATTCTTTGGAGTTATTGTAAGGAAGGTCAAGCTTCGTGTCCCTTCTTGGATCCACATAAATCAATTATTATTTTTTTTGAATAACCTAGGTGGCTTTGAATTGAGTCAGTGGACTCCCGTGTTTATCCTTTGAGTCATCATCACGGGTGAGGGATAGCCAGGGAGAGGTGGGTAGCATACTCACCCTCTTCACATGCATGCAACAACACTAAGACCGTTGATGACAGGGCCATTGGGTGACTCTTAAAAACTCTTAAAAACGATACAAAGACATATAAAGCGACACTGTTTGATATGACGCTTACATTTTTCTATCATATTATAAAAATATTTTAGGGAATTTTGACTGTCGCCAAATGGAATTCATACATCTTAGGTCGCTGAGCTGCTTTTGCTCACGGTTATGTGTTTCATTTACAGGTATGTCCTCTGTTGCCCCTAAGATTATTAACATTATTACTATTTATAGTTCCTTGATTTCTATTCTCTAAACGCATTTGGTTTATTTGGTCTTGTCACGAATTTATTTTTGGATGACATAACGTCCACCTGTTATCCAGCGTGGAAGTCAGGACATTACATAATGATATCAGAGCAGGGTTTGTTGGTTAGAAGTTAAGAAAATTGATAACAAATATAATAAACGAAATGATAGGACTGCATATACATTGAGTGTAGGACGATAAATACAAGTTTAGGTTGAGTATATAAATGAGTATGTACTCCCCGAGGTGAGAAATACTTGACTGGAAACGTCAAGAGAACTAAGCATGAGTTGATGCAAATCAAGCGTAAGGAAGTAAGCAGCTTGATATTACAGATCTAAATCTTGTAATGTGTCGTGTTTGTTGCAGCGAGAAGCAACAACTATAATGGCTCTGTAAGGAAGAAGCTAGCTTGGACTATACATTGATGTTTCTGATTAATATTACATCGCACATCAATTAACTTTCAGAAATGAAGTACAGAAGTCTCAATTGAAGACAAACTAAGTTACCATATGATTTTATATTAAAAAAAACAACAACAAGAGGTTTTGTCACCCTATTTTATGTTGTTTAAGCTGCTTGTGACACGTCTTTGTTACTCGTGCTGCTTTGTGCTAATGCTGCTTGTACTGTTTGTGCAGTTAGTCCTGCTTGTAGTGCTTGCAGAATTAGTGCTATTAGTACTGCTTGTACTATTAGTACTGTTTATCTGTCTGGTTGAGAGCTATAATGCTTTTTTATGAGTAACCCGAAAAATTAGCTCCGGGCTGAATCAACTGCAATTTATGAACATAGTACTATTTGAAATTTTATCTAATAATAATAATAATAAGTAAAATTAATAACTTAAATTTTGATTTGAAACGATGGGCATGGTCTGGCACGGATCTGATCGATATTGGAAATATGAGATCTAAAGTGATGAGCAACTTACCTTTGGGGTTAGCCAAGACTGAAATTAATCGGTCACTTGTTCAAAGAAGCAGAATCGATCTTGTCAAGAATAATCCTCAATTTCTTTCTTGGAATTCAATTTCTATTTAACATATGCTCAAGATCGAGACACGTTGCGAGAATATTATTGAAAACGATAGTCTGTGGCTGAAGGCAATGGAATGAATTAAGGGACACTTGGTGGAGCTCACTATTTTTTTTTTTTTTTTTATTCTTGCTGATGTATATTTTTCCTAAGCTGTGTATAAAACAATGAGAGCTTCCCTCCTTTTATATGCTAAATATAAACCAGTGCTAAATAAGATAATCAAAACTTCCAGCAAAGTATGACTTTGTCCACCTCCAACATTGTTTCCAGTCATTTATTCACCAGCAAAGTATGAAACTTCCAGCAATTTATTCACCAGAAAAGTACGACTTTGTTTCCAGTAGTTCCGCCTCCAGCAAAATATGAGTTTGTTTCGAGCGAATAGAATTTCTAATGGAAGAAGATATTAATTTTAGTCAACAACACCTTCCTTAAAATTAATTCTCTTATACCTTCATGCCGAGCATCCTTTTGCAATTCTCAAATAGCACCGTCGGTAGCTGTTTTGTGAAAATGTCTTCCACTTGGTCACGACTTGCTACGTGCACCAGTTTCACATTTTCATATTTCACTTAATCTCGAATGAAATGAAACGCACATCAATGTGCTTGCTTCATTCATGATTAACTGGATTCTTTGCTAATTCAATTATAGACTTGTTGTCGACTCGAATTTCAGTTGCTTCATCTTGCTTCTGTTCTAACTTGCTTAACAAATTTCTCATCCAAATTGCATGGCAAACGCACCATGATGTTGCCACGTATTCGGCTTCACATGTCGAGAGTGTGACAATCTGTTGCTTTTTCGATAGCCAAGTGAAAGCCATGTCTCCAATGAAAAACATATATCCATATATACTTTTTCGATCATCAATATCTCCACACCAATTACTATCCGAATATCCAAGTAGCTTGTGCTCTTTAGTCTTAGAATAAAATAGTTAGAGCGACACCGTTCCACGAATATATCATAGAATTCTCATCAATGCCTTCCAATGTGAGTATATCGGCTCCTCCATAAACCGACTCACCACTCCAACGCTTAGCGATAAATTCGGTCTTGTGTAAGTGAGATAACGGAGACTTCCTACCAAGCTCTGATACTTGCTTGCGTCGACACGATCTTCGCTATCATACTTTGAAAACTTTGCACCTGGCTCCATCGGTGTTGATATCGGATTGCATTCCGCCATTTTTTTCTTTTTCAATATGTCTCTTGTGTATCCTTATTGCGACACAAAAATTCCCTGTTTTCCTTGTTGAATCTCTAGACCGAGGAAATATCTCATTATTCCAAGGTTCGTCATCTCGAATTCCTGTGTTGTTGCTGCTTTGAACTCATCTATCATATCACCGTTGTTTCCCATGAAAATAAGATCGTCTACATAGAGAGCGACGAATAGCAAACCTATTTCCGTCTTCTTGACATAAAGCGCATGTTCGAATGGGCATTGCTCGAACCTATTCTCTTTGAAGTAAGTGTCGATACGGGTATTCCACGCTCGTGGAGCTTGCTTCAACCCATTCAGCACTTTGTTCTCATCTCCAGCTTTCATGTATCCCTGTGGTTGTTCGAGATACACATCTTCTTCAAGCCCACCATTTAGGAATGCCGATTTGACGTCCATCTGAAATATTTTCCATTTGAATTGAGCAGCTTGAGCTATTAGCAAACGGATCATTTCCATCCTTGCAACAGGAGCAAACACCTCGTCATAGTCGATTCCTGCTTTTTGTTTATAACCTTTCGTCACAAGTCGTTCTTTGTACCTCGCAATTTCGCCTTTTGCATTCAACTTTTTCTTGAACACCCACTTCACTCCAATAGCTTGTCCATCTTCTGGTAATTTTGTCAACTCCTAAGTTTTGTTGCGCTCAATCGGTTGGATCTTCTCATTCATAGCTCCTTGCCATTTTTCATCTCGCATAGCTTCTTTCGAAGCTTATGTTCTCCGCATCTGCCAAGAGACAAACAAGATGTACCTCATTTGTCGAGTTATATAAGTCTTGCATAGTTCTTCATCTTGGTTGTCCTTGTTCACCATCATCATCATCTGAAAGGTCCAAATTTCAACCTAGAGGGGGGATGAATTGGTTGTTTCAAAAATTTATTCAAACTTTTGATACGGAATACTAGTTCTTTCCAGACCACTATTCTATGTAGACCACTTAGGTAGTCTGCAGATATCAACTGGTGATCTGGAGCAGAGAATTCAAACTTTTTGTGTTTTATCTCTGTTTGGTTGTGATAATTTGTTTCTAACAGTTGTAAATATCAATGCACTAAAGGCAAAAAATAGACACAGTATTAATACTGGTTCAGACACTCGATATCAAATGATAATCGAGAGCTTAGTCAAGTCTTCCTTTGGTGACCAGTGTAGTCAAGCCAAGAGGTGAGTATTACTATCTTCATGTTTGAGTTTACAAGAAAATTCCTTTTTACAAGTTGTCCAACTTGCACAAAATATAAAGAACCTAAATACTTTGCATAAATCCAAACTATGGACTATGCTGTAAGATTTGTCTTTTGCAGACTAGTGACATCCTCTGATTGTTTTGCACTCTTTTCTTTTCAATTCTTATTCAACAACTCTACTCAATAAGCCTCAACGGTTCCCTTTTAAAGGCTCAAGGAACGAACCTGGTAGACAATGCATTGTTCCTGGAATGACACTTTGCCACTCGTGTCCCCCACCATATCGTTTTGAATGCTGGCAGTCCACTATCTCCAGAATTTGTGCCGTTGCTACTTTAACTCAAATCTCTGTTAACTGACTCCAGACCTTTGACCCAACCATTAGCAACCATCTTCTGCTGCACCGTAGTCTGCATACTGTACTTTGATAACCATGCCAGTCGATTTTTCCACCAAGCTTTTGAACTTTATAAACACCTCAAATGCTTCAGGCTTTTCCTTTACAAAATAGATCCTTGTTTTCCGTGAGAAATCATCGATAAAAGAGATGAAGTATCTTTTTCCACTGAATGAACCAAGAGTTATTGGCCCACAAATATCTGTGTGGATCTACTCGAGAGGTTCTTTGGCTCGATATTTCGCCTTCTTTTGAAATTAAGCTCTTGTGTGCTTCCTAGCACGCATTCTTCATAGAATTTGCCTTCGTAGTCTATGTCTGGTAGTCCTTGCACCATGTTCTTCTTTGCCAAGACTTTCAGACCTCCATGATGTAAGTGACCAAATCTGAGATGCCACAAGGTGCTCTTGTCTTCAACATTTAGGTACAAACATTTTTCTTGTACCTTTCACAAATTGAGCTTGTACATGCGGTTCTTGCCCATTTCGACTCGAGCCACCGATTGTCCTTGCTTTTCGTTGAGTTGTAACACCCGATCTTTCATTTGTACCGAGTATCCTTTCTCCATGAGTTGGCCCATACTCAAAATGTTGCTCGTTAGATCCGACACATAATATACTTTCTCGATTGCTCCAATCGAACCACCTTTTTGTAAGAATAGAATTGTACCTTGTCCTTTGACTTGGACCTTTGATGCGTCCCCGAATGAACATGACCATCTTTAACTTCTTGTATCTCCTTGAATAAGTGTTTGAGTTCGCACATGTGATTGCTTACGTCGATGTTGAGATACCAAGTCAAGTCAGTATCGATGATGGTATCGTCTTGCGCCATCAAGAGAAGACCTTCGTTTGACTCGTCTTCTATTGCTAGGTTGGTGTTTTCTTCGACTTTCTTCTTGCTCCAACTTTGCCGTAGTTATGGTATTTTTCGGGATTGCAATTCTTCGCATAGTGGCCGTTCTTGCCACACTTGTAGCATTCGATCACTTTGTTACTTCTCCCGCATCCACAACCTCTCCAGTTTTGTTGAGTAGATTGTCCTTTCCTTTCTTAATATTCTCCTCAACCACGACCACCACCTCGATCTCCATTACCATGACCTACATAGCCATGTCCTTGTCCTTGAGACCATAACACCTTATAATCTTTGTTTGATGTTTTTGTTTGGAGAGCTTTTTCGAGTGTATCTTCCTTCTTTTTCTTTAAATGTTTCTCGTGTGCATCTAGCGAACCGGTTATCTCGGCAATTGTCAATTCGTCGCACATACTCGAATCTCAAAATCAACGGTCAAAGACCGAAAATATTTTCTCCACCGCTCTGGACTCGGACAAAATTTCACCATTTTGTTTCATTTGGTTCACCACCGTTTGCACACGCGTGATGTAGTCGAATACTTCTTCCGACTCCCTCATTGTTATTCTTTCAAATTCGCCTCGAAGAGTTTGGAGGCGAACTTGTTTGACTCGATCGGCTCCCTTGAATGCCTTTTGCAATGTCTCCCATGTCTCTTTTGCAGATGTTGCACCGGTAATATTCTCAAAACCCGACTCGTCTACCGCTTGAAACAAGAGATAAATTTGCAGGCATGTCGCCGATCTCGGTTTTTCTCGGTTCTTCATAACCGATGGTGATGGATTCCCACACGTCTTGCGCATCGAGCAACGTTTTCATTTGGATGCTTCGGTTGTTGTAGTTCATCTTGGAGAGTCTCAAAAATGGAATTTGAGCCATCATATTACTCGTGGAATTCATCTTCACCAACGGCTCTGATACCAAATTGAAAACGATAATCTGTGGCTTAAGGCAACGGACTGAATTAAGGGACACTTGGTGGAGCTCACTGTTTTTTTTTTTTTTTTTGTTTATTCTTCCTGATGTATATTTTTTTTGTTTAGCATACAAAGCACCCAATTTGTTTGTCACTTGGTTTTGCTAGTGTGAAAAGCTGGGATGATCATTGAAGCATGCTGGGAGTTTTACTTCATTTTATTTGATACGCATACCAAACAGTGACAACTAAGCTTGAGAGTTTTAGAAATATTAACACTCTTCCCATGATTGGGTTCCATGTATAGCGTGTTGGGTTGTCCTACCATCCAAGATGAGTTGAAGCTTGATGTGTATTCTTAGTGATGTCCTTAGCAAGGATTGATTTGTTTATTTAAAAGTTGTATGGATGTCATGAATAAGAGTGTAACGCCTCAAAATTTTTGGTCCAATACTTGCCAGACATATGGCGTTATCGCCGCTCCAAAGTCCCATTGAAGTAAAGCGACAAGATTACAGGGGGTTTAAATATCAGAAACATAGGAAACTAAAAAAGAAATATCCAACTTATACGTCTAAATTATATAAAAATCAAATGTCCGAACAACAAACGAAATGTTACAGAGATCCGAATCTAATCATCATTGTTATGTAACGATCCCTTCCACGATTCTTTATTATCTGAAACAAACACATAACCATGAGTTCGAAAGCCCCAGTAACACTGGATACACGTCCATTCCAGGGGTCCAGCATGCTTATTATATCATGTGTTTCTCATGCACAAAAGGTTGCAATGCAAATAACACCGAGCAATCATATATTAAACACGAATGTATAAACATATATATATATATATACACACACACACATAATAATAATACCAGTTGATCAAGATGGTCCTTGTTTCATTACCCTTAGTCTTTATTAAAGCTTTGAAGGCTCTTTATGTATTCCATGTCATGTCGTTAACCTTATTTCATCACTTTTAGCCTTTATTAAAGTTTTTAAGACTCTTCATATATTTCATGTCATGTCGTGTTGATTTTCGTAGCTTGACAGTTTAATGACATGAGAAGAGTTACCACATGAATTTAATATGTTACATAGCACGGTCGTACTAGTAACAATTAAACAAGAAAGATGGTCTTTGCAGTAAACCCAAGACGGTTAATAATAACCAAACACGGCCATCTCTTGATGCCGCTACGTGCACGCGAAAAGGTTTACACCCTCCCTAGCTAGTTAAGAAACTGTAACTCTCCAGCCATTAATTTCACAAGATTTTCTTCGTGTTCAAGCTTTCAGGATTCTCAAGCATGTCTTCGTATTCAAAATTTCAGAATTCTCACACTTTTTCTCGAATTCAGGATTTCAGGATTCTCAGACATGTAACATGAGATTAATCACATTAATCCATGTATATAGCAGGTGACCACCATGGTGTTCGTAATTCAAAATTTTAGGCATTTAATATGAAATTAATCATATTAATCCATGTATAGCAAGTGACTACCATGATATTCATAATTCAGGATTGCAGGTATTTAACATTAAATTAATCATATTAATCAATGTATAACAGGTGACCACTATGTCGTTTTATAAATTCATATAACGTTATATTTTTGTAACATTCTCTATAGTTTTCAAGGTTAATAATCCTTTACAAAAATAATATTCAACCAACATAGGATATCACATATCAAGAGCAAACAGTATTAAGGAATCGTCATTATACTTTATAATATTTTACAGGTTACATCGTTATCTTTTTAGGCAAGCAATTTAACATTCAAGAGAGTCAAGTTGACAATTTTATTCTTTTATTTAGCATGTAAGTATGTGATCAAGTAGTCACACAAATTAAGTCACGCACACACAATTTAGGAAAACGATGTGTGTTACCTTATCGTTTTATATAGTCCCTCAAGCAATTCCAAGCTTAATCCTACTCCCTCGTAATATTCGTACCTACGATAAAATTAATAATATTAATACCCTTATAACACATTTAAAAGTTAAAAATAATACATTATATACACATAAGTGTACATAATCCTAATACGCGAGATAAATCCCCATTTTTCTTTTTCCCTCTTTCTCACTGAACCAAAACAGGCCTAGCTCAGGCGAGGCGGGCACCGTCGGGGACTCCAGGCTGCTTCAGGCAGGGCAGGGGCGATGGACGTCGGCGACGGCCGGATCTGAGTCGCTGGTGGTCGGACCTCTCTCGGCGAGGCTGTTCCACGCGCTGGCGGTGGAGACGAGCTTCTTTCTTGCACTGGCGACGACGACGAAGGTGTTGGGCGACTTCGGGGTGGTCTACCATGGTCGGGGAAAGCGTCACTGAGGTCGTTGCAAGTTGCTGGTGGTCGAATCGTGTCCAGACAGGTCTTGGCGCGGTGAAGGAAAGGCGGCTCCATCTTGGCAGCAGCGGTGCGGGTTCAGCTGTGCTCGTTGATCGACGAGGAGGTTTCGGCTAGGTCGGGGGTGGCTGTGGCCTCGATTAGGGTGGGCGGATCCATTCTTCGCGAAGTCAGCGAAGACAGACGACGGCTTGGTGGCTGCCGCTGGTGGCAGGGCTTTTTGGTGTTTGATGACGTGTGAAATTATGATGATTTGACACCAGTTTATATAGACAGGTGGTCGAGATTTTCTTAACGGGTTGTTGAGATATTTACTGAAGTGGTTAAAATATTTACGGAATTTTCACGTCAATCAAAAATCATGTCAAAGATATTCCAAATATCTTGCGTAAATATTTATTTATTTATTTCTAGATTTTTCTAGGATATGACAAAGAATGTGGAAACAAATTAGAAAAATTTGAGGTTTATTTGCCCTTATTGAAGAGTCATGACTTGAAAGAAGTTTATGTTCCTTTATTTACAATCTTATCATGAACATTTGGAATTTAACAGCTAAGATGACGGTCTTTTAGGGTAACGAGAAATGCAAGATTAAATGATATACTCAAGATCAGTTTAAGCCAGTTTAACAAGTTTTATTGCATCGGCATGAGGCCTTATTATCCAAGTTGAGTGTCTTTCATCAAAATTGGACAGAACGAAAGAAAATTACTTCATACTTTAAGGAGTAATTGGAAAAGATCTGGATGGTTTGTAATAATAGGTAACATGTACAAGGATTGATTCATATGATCAGGGTTGTGAAAGGAGTCATGTTTGAGAGGTATATGCTTGATGGTAGACTAAAATCATTGTTCACTAATGAAGTGTACAATTGCACCTAGATTGGAAGGAAGTTATGAATTTGCTGCAAAAGGATTCGCTCTGCTATTCAGTTTATTTATTGGACTGACTGAATTATGAAGAACCATCAGGATATTTAGGATTCTCTATATTCTCAACTTCACTATTACAGAACTCAATATATCTTCTAGGGTTACTGTAATCGTTAAGATGATGTCAAGAGCTGATTGAAGATTTATTGGAAAATCTAGTAAAAAACATTTCTTTTAGATCTAGTCAATAACTGTTACACGATGTCAATATAACAAGGAATATGTCCAACATCTTTGAGAGGTTTGATATTGGAAAATTAAGGGATACTAGAATCATGAAATTTTTACCTAGTGACAGTACACAAATTTTATTCACGCAAACTGTAAGAACGTGATTTGCAAGGGAAGAAAGGAAAAGAATGTTAAGGGGATTATGTGATTGGGAGAAAAAGGCTTAATGCTTGAAGGCTTTCAAAAAGTATTTCTTTTTTTTATATAGAATTTGATGTATACAGACCATAGGACTGTGCGCATAATGACTTTATTTCCAGCATAAGGTTTATCAAGCATGGACGGAAAAAAAATGCTGGATTGATTGCTTCTATTGGGATAAACGCCAAGTTGGATGTTTTATGTTTTTGTAAGATGGTACGTCTAAGTAATAATGATTTTCCAATTTGGAGAATAGCATGTTATGTCACTTCAAGTACCGTTATAGTTGAGAATATCCTATGAAATATGTCATTACAACGGTCATATTCCAACGGTCATATTACTAATATATTCTAATATTATTCTAACATCCCCTCTCAAACTCAAAGATAATTTCGAAAAAAACAAATTGAGTTTGAATAGAGGATTAATCAGCATTTGGACTTGGGCGCTAGGCCTGGACCTATTGACTGCTGGGCCTGGGCCGTGAAGATATTGGGCCTTTGAAAAATATTGGGCCTGAACCTGTTGGGAAGCTCATCTTCCCTGCACTTCACCTCCGAGGTGGTGCTTCCAAATGTCTGCACACACCACTGGTGGAGGCGGTGGACGATGGCAGCTGCTGGTTGTTATCCTCATTGGACCAACCGATTATCTCCTCCTCTTCCTCATTCTCCTCCTTTTCCTCTTACAACTCGGCGAAGAAATGTTCGTCGTCGAATTATTCTCCCCCTACGACGAAGTCAAGATCTTGATAAAGATTCGGTGGGGGTTGGAGGTGATTGTGTCGCCATTGTCGCTACATTTTTGGATGTGGTGGTGGAAGAAGAGTGGTGGATGAATCTTGGTGGTGGATGCTCGGGCGGATCTCACGCGGTGTTCAGATCTCACGCGATGCTCCGGCGGATCTCAAGCGATGCTTCGGCTGATCTCACACGGATACTCGATGGTTTGCTGGATGGTCCCGGTGGTGTGGTGGATGGTTTGTTGGTGGCGCTGCGGTGGCGGATCTTCGATCTGAGATCCAGATCCCAACACCGATGACTCCGGCCACGAAAGAAGAAGAAGATAGCGACGAAGACAACGTCGGGTATGACTCCGACCACGAGATCTGGAGGCGATGGTGTACCCGATGAGTGGCAGCTGATGGCACCACTATAGAAAAGTGGACGACACCGCCTTGACCAGAACTGGACACTGAAGAATACTTCAGATCTAACTCCCTCAAGTTTAGATCTGCACCAAACCTAAGAAAAGTAAAGAAAACCGACCGACGTTAATGAGACAACCAGATTCATCACAGCGAGATCTGGAACCCATTGTCATCATCCTGACTATTTAGATAGCACTCTACCCACCGAGATTGAAAATGGGTTCCCTGGGAAACTGATAGGATTCCCAAGAAAGGTTCCTCCACTGGTCTATGATGGATGTTAAGCTGGAGTATGAAAAGAAAATTGCAAATGGCAAGGTCTGGGAGAACGGATCAGAAGCCCATGCAACACTTGATTTCATGTTCCCCGAGCAAGAAGTCTCTCTTGACTGGCTATGGAGGAGCTGCTGTCTTAGGTGGAGACAGTCTTGGAGGAGGCGCAGTGGTGGCGATGCCGTCGTTGATGCGGCGAAGCCGGTCCACCTTGGTGGCTTCTCCTAGCAGCTGTGGGTGGGAACGGCAGATCTGGATCTTTGGGTGCGAACCCTAGATCTTTGGGATCTTTACGAATCCAGATCCGAAGATTGCTGAACGGTGGTGGCTGACGTTTGGGTGGCTGGGGAAGACCAGATCTGGGTCGACGAAGGTCGATGATCGATGGCCACCAGATCTGGGGTGGTTGGATTTCGTTCACCTAGAGAAAGGCCTCGGTGATGGTGGCGATTGTTGGCAGCTGCGGTGGCTAGCCACGTCGGGGCGACGGTTGCTGAACGGTGGTGGATGATGTTTGGGTGGCTGGGGTACACCAGATCTGGGTCGACTGAGGTCGATAGTCAATGGCCACTAGATCTGTGGTGGCTGGATTCTGTTCACCTCGAGAAAGGCCTCGGTGATGGTAGCGGTTGTTGGCAGCAGTGATGGCTGGCCACGTCGGGGCAACGATTGTCGTGTATTGAGTTGATGTCTTAATGAAGTGTTACAAGAGTATTCTATTTCTAGGACACATAGTTGAGAATAAGCTATGGAATATGTCATTACAATGGTCATATTGCAACGGTCATAGTTCAATGGTCATATTATTAATATATTCTAATATTATTCTAATACTTAGGAGCTGCTTTTGGGCTGCTTAAAGGACTTGGTATAATGTTGCTAGAATCAACAAGAAATTTGGTGAGTATTCTTTAGAAATATGCACACTTGACAGTGCTCATGTATTGTGATTACTCTAAGAATATATAAGGGAAAATATGGTGGATCTTTGATCATGTATTCATCTGAGGTCTAGCCGTACCTAAAGACTAGTCCTTGATAGGGAATCAGCTTACAAATGATATTAAGGGTACATATTGCAGGGATTAGACATGTTTGCAAAATTTGGGACTTGTGATAACTGAGATGCGAAATTTTAGCAAGTCAACTCCATCGTTTGTGCGGACCCCGTCAATTCCTTTGAGTTTCATTCTTGCAAACGTACTCCCCAGGCGGGATACTTAATGCATTAGCTACAACACTGCGCGGGTCAGGCGCAACACCTAGTATCCATCGTTTACGGCTAGGACTAGTGGGGTACCTAATCCCATTTGATCCCCTAACTTTCGTCTCTCAGTGTCAGTATTGACCCAGCAGAGTGCTTTCGCGCGTGGTGTTCGAGCATTAAGTTAGAGCTCATTTGGAAGTAGCATATCCTGTTTAACTCCATCAGAGTATGTTGGTGGTTTGAGCTTTCGGAGACAACAATGTGACATCTATATGCCCATTGTTATTGTTTGGTGATAATATGAAACCCCAAGTTCCAGCAAAGCAACTTATGTTTGTATAAGCTGAGGTTTAAAATGGTATTATCAAGTTTTTGAAGATAAAGATAATAGGATTTTTGCCGGTTTATTTTGAATTATTGTTGAGTTTATTGGCAATACCCAACCCTATTTGAGTGGTATTATATACTCTATTCGATTCTGACATCACCTACTGTTATATAGATAAGTCATGCTCAAAGAAGAGTATAAGATTGACCACTTAAATCAGTAAAAGAGTTCAAATCGAACTTTTAACTAGGGACATTATTGTGTGTAAACACTTTCCCACTCGGCTATTGCTGCCATAAGAGGTAAGGAATTACCTATCGATCTCATGATTGTGATATCATCATGCTGATGAGATGGCTGGTAAGACATTGAACGGTTATAAATTGTGAAAGAAAGCTGATAGAACCGAAGAGTGCAAATGGCAGAAATATCCCACATAATGGGAAGGGCTCGAAAACCAACTTACAGATTGTGTCACTCTAAGCTATACAAATATATATGTATGTATGTATATATATATATGGTGTCTGAGGTATCTTAAGGTTGGAAAATCCTTTCTAACATGTAGATCGATTTCTAAAAAAATTTATTAATATGGAGATCCGTTTATAATAAATTTTGTTGTTAAACTTCTGACAACAACGAGAGTGTTTTGCTCAATCTTAAAAGTTATGAGTGTATTTCTTGCCGGAAAAGAAAAGAATAGAAAAGAAAACATTCCTTGGCACGAAACTAATTATTACTTCTATCTAAAAGGTCAAATCCAGCAGAATATCCAAACGCTACAAGCCTTAGGCATATGTGAATCAGAGATCATATAAGTTTTGACGAGAAAAATTTGATCTCAGAGGCAACTTGGGAGGAGGAGGGAAACAATGCGAAAGCAGTGCCCACATTTGTTTCCCATTTGATTTCATCATCTGAAAAAGTTTCAAATTTAGTTGGATGTTTCAAAATTAAAACAAACAACGAAAACACCGAATATGAAATACTTGATTGATGCAAATATATTACTGATTCTTCTTGAAGTTTTATTATTATATTTTCAGTGGGGGTTTCTTTTTTCCTATTTTCAAACAATGTAATAAATTTTGTATTAGTAAAGATTTTATTTATAGAATTATCATGGAAGATATGTGCATTATTGATAGTACAACGACTCATACAATCCTTCAAAATAAGAAATATTTTTTGAATATAAAAATGGATGAAGCAAATGTGAATACAATCTCTAATACTTTAAAGATCATTGATAATTTTGGAAGTGCTCATTTTACACTACCAAATGATATACAAATCCAAATCAAGCATGCTTTATACTATGAGAAATCCAAAAGAAATTGTTTAAGTTTCAAAAATATTCTTCTTAACGGCTTTCATTTAAAAAGTATAAGTAAAGGTGGAAAATAATATCTATATATAACCTCTTTCGTTTCTGGAAACAAAAAAAAATCTTAAAAAGCTTTTGACTTTTTCATCTGGGTTGTATTTCGCAAAATCAAGGTTATTGAGTTGTATAGTGTTATGGATTCAAAGTCCATCGATCCTAACACAATTTTGTTATGACACGAGCAACTTGGTCATCCAGGTATTACGATGATGCGTCGTATCATCGAAAATATCAATGTACGTTCTCTTAAGAATAAAAGATGTTTTGAAAAATAACATTCATCCTTATATTTTTTGTTCACAAGATAAGTTAGACAATGCCTTCTCCATCAAAATTACCTTCTGGGTTACCTTTATTTCTTGAGAGGATTCAAGGAGATAGAAAGTCCCGAGATAGCTTGCTATGAATAATCTCTTTTTTTTAGCTTTACTGTCAAACTAACAAAGGTTAGTTGGACAATAAGGATGTTCTAAGCTTACTGCAGTAATACGAAATCTTATTGCAGCAACGGTAGTTTCTTTTAGTTTTATATAGGTTGAAGTTGATTAGCACTAGGGTTAAATATAATGAAAGCAACAAAGTAAAAACACAAAGGTTTTATAATGATAGAGCATAAAGCTAAAATACCACTATATCCCTTTCTCCAATTTTTCATTGACTATGAGGGTGATGAATCAAGAGGATAGTTGTAATATCCGAAAATTTTATGAATTAAAAATGAAGTATATAAATTCACTTATGATACGTATTTTAAATAATTCACGTACAAAATATGTTAAATAACGAACGTTATAAAAAGGGGCAGAAGTAACGAACGTTACGAATTTAAAATAGTTGCACTTAAGGGTTATAGATTTAACCCCGAATATAGTTAATTTATTAATCAAATATAATGTTGGAATACTTGGGATAGTTAAATGAACGTGCAAATAAATATTAAGAACAAGTAACGTCGTAACGTTATAAATGTTGCGCGTTAGAGCTATCACTTTTAATCCCATAAATAATGGATATTGCCTTTGGATATGATATTTTCATTTATGGGAAAACTATATCGATCTAGATAAATTATTGATGAATTAATATTACGAAATTTAGGTAAATAATAAACTGAATGAGACACATTGTGGGAGAAATGAGATGATTGCAATGAGAATGTTGTGCGAGGGTGGTGATGAACTGTGAAAGGAGAGGCGGCGTGGCTGCGTGGGTTATTGGTGGGGTTGTGTACGATATGTATGCTTATAGTAATATGCTGTTAAGGATATGGGTTTTTTGTGTTAGGGTTGAGCCATGGATGTGTGCGAAGTGTTTTGGGTTGTTATGTGTGTGCGCGATTTGGGTTATGTGGGAGAATGCTTTTGCAGGTCAAGGGCTGTTGGTTTATTTTAGGCTAGTGGTGAGTTGTTGAGTAGCTCATATGTGGACATTGATGATGATATTGAGCTGTGCAGGCTGTGGGTATGTGGGTGGCTGTGTGCATCTTAGGTGTGTTTATGGTGATATGTGGTGCAGGACATATATGGGTGTATGTAATTGAGTTGAGGGCATAGATGTGTACAAGAGTTAGAAATTGTTCTGTGTATGTGTGTTATCTATCTGAGGTGCGTGTAGGGCATGTGTATATGTGCGTATTATGTACTGTGCATAACCTTATACTATTGGGACATATGAAAATGTTAAGGAATCGGAATTATAAATATATATATGTACATATATTTATATTGTGCCTTGACATGGGTATCGGGATCGAGGATGGATGTTGTTCATGTTTGTTGAGTTATTTGAGATATTCTGCTTAAATGGGCTAGAATATGCACCATCATTATAATATAAATACCCTCCCGGAAAAATAAATAGAACGACTCTTAAATTTTTAAATAAAAAGGATACGGGGATGTAGACCTTAGTCGTACTATCTTTGTGATGTGAACTAATGAAAAGCGAACGAAATAATACATATTGTGTCCTTGAAATGTGAAGGTCGACTTTGGTGTCCCTTTTTGTATCGTTGGTCGTTTTTCCTGAAATTATTAAGAAGGTCGAACATGGCATCCTTTCTTAGGTCTGATGTGATCATTGTAGTATTCTTTGGAGTTATTGTAAGGAAGGTCGAGCTTCGTGTCCCTTCTTGGATCCACAAAGATTATTTTCTTGAATAACCTTGGTGGCTTTGATTTGAGTCAGTTGACTCCAGTGTTTATCCTTTGAGTCATCGTCATGGGTGAGGGCTAGCTAGGGAGCGGTGGGTATACTCGCCCTCTTCCGATGCATGCAACAACACTAAGACCGCTGATGACAGGGCCATCGGGTGACTCTATGTAGGGAGGCCCTTCTCAATGGCGGTATCGCGAAGCGCATTGAAAGGCAAAAGAGATGCAACGCCTGAAAGACACGAAGTATTGGATAGAATGATAACAAATTGTGAAAACATGTGTAGCCCGGTCGACGATTGATATTTTATCTCTGTATTTTGAGTCGGTCGTATCCTTGAAGTTGTCTTTCAATTTGATTCGTGAGCCCATAAGCACATACAAAAAGAAAGACTCTTAAAAGCGATGCAAAGACATATAAAGCAATATAAAACGATACTGTTTGATATGCCGCTTATATTTTTCTATCATATTATAAAAATATTTTAGGGACTTTCAACGATTGCCATAGCCGTTAGCGGGAGTCCCCTATAAATGAAATTCATACACCTTAGGTTGCTGAGCTGCTTTTGCTCACAGTTATGTGTTTTATTTACATGTGTGTCCTCTGCTGCCCCTGGAGGGTCATAGTGTGAGCTTGTATTCATGTAGATAGTCTCACATGCTTTAGATATCATAGCAGATCAGATGTCTATTTTCGCCTAATATAACATTTGGACTAAGCTTCTTTTCGTACCAATACTGTAACTTAAGCAGGTATTCGAAACTGTAAGCTATTAATGTGACTACTACTTAAAGTTCCTTGATTTCTATACCTCTAAACGCATTTGGTTTATTTGATCTTGTCATGATTTGGTTTGTGACGGCATAACGTCGACATGTCATCTAGTGTGGAAGTCGAAGCATTATAATAGTACTACCTGTGATTGTATTAGCCTCACAATCACCTGTAACTTTACAGCTAGTAAATGACAATATAAAATGATTATAAGATCTTTCCTTCTCCTCCACAGGACTCAGAACAACCTCTTGAAATCATCTGTCTAATACTAGTTCTATTCAACACTGCCTTCAATAGTTGGCTCAGATCTTCAACTATCAATTTCTTCCATAGTTCACTCGATGTCTTTCTACACTTGGCTTTCCTTTCCAAAGTAAAGGAGATCTAAAAACCTCACTTGAAATCTTGGGCATTGCCTTTATTTATAGGCAACGTCACTCCCAAGCCATCTTTTAATCATATTCACATACCCATGATCTCTAGTGTAGATGTAGAGAAGTACGTTGACACAGTACAGTAGCAACAGTGAACTTTGACTTCTTCTAAACCCTTCTGTAGATCCCAAACTTGTTGTAGTAACCTCACAGTAACAATTCAGGATCAACTCTTCTTTCATCTGAACCCATTCTGTTGATCTCAACCTTACTATCCTCAGCCTTGTTGTACTAACCTTTGTCAAACAAAAGCAAATCAGGATCAACCATTCCTTACTGCAGAAGCCTAAATATCAACCCTTGTTATTTCTTTACTCATGAACTCAATGTTGACAGCCTTGTTGTGTTCCTTTGGACCAGCTTTATTGTGTTCCTCTCTGAGCCAGCCTTACTGTATCCCTCTTTGAATCAGTCTTACTGCACACCCATTACAGGCTTATTTTCCTAGCATACCAGTCCCAGTCTTGGTACATACTGGGACATTCTAAGACTAAAGTTTGTCTATCACTCAATTTCTATACATTATGGGTTTGACTCAAAAGACATTTGTGATCCGATTTATCCACCATTTGGTCCATTTAGATATTTCATGGTTTTGATTGATACTTCTACAAGATGGTCTCATGTATGTCTTCTTTCTACTCGTAATGTTGTATTTATGAAGCTTCTCACTCAAATTATTAAATTATGAGCTCATTTTTCAAACAACGGTATCAAGTTTATTCGTCTTAATAATGCTGAAGAATTCACTTCAAAGGCATTTGATTAATATTTCATGTCAATAGATATCTCAGTAGAACACTATGTTCTCATATCCATACACAAAATGGTTTAGTCGAGTCACTGATAAAAAGAATCCAATTGATTGCTATACCTTTACTCATGAAAACAAAGTTATCTGTCTCTACTTGGGGAAATGCGGTATTACATGTTGCAAATCTTATTTTTACTAAGCCAAAGGTTAGCACAAGTGCTCACCCTTATACCTTATTAAATATCAAGAAGCTGACAATTCTCATGTAAAAGTTTTTGGATGTGCTTTACATGTTCCTATTGCACCACTGCATCATGTTAAGATGAGTCCACAAAGAAGACTTTGAATTTATGTGGGTTTTGATGCGCCTTCTATTGTGAGATATCTTGAATCTCTTAGTGGAGATCTTTTCACGACACGATTTACGAATTGTCATTTTGATGAAACTTTATTTTCCACTTTGGACAAAAATATTGTTTTACCTAAACCAAAGTCAGATTTTTCTTGGGAGGCAATGGGATTGCATGGATTAGATATGCGTACAAATAAATGTGAAAATGAAGTATAAAAAATTATTCACTTACAGAATATTACAAACCAAGTATCTGATACATTTAATGATACAAGTTGTGAAATAGCATATACAAGTAAATGTGTCATCAAGAATAGATATATCTTAGGAGAAGAATACTGATAGGAATGTGCAGTCCCTCCATTTATATAGAAATTGATGTAACAAAATTTAGATGTATTAGTTATAATGTAGTTAGTCTGTTTAGGCTAGAAATCAAGTGGGTAGTTGCAGTATAGGTCAGATGCCAGTGAGCAGACGATTACAGATTAATGAAGATCTTGTAAGCCACAAGATGCAGACTACTACAGAGGACTTTGCATAAACAGCCAGTGCAAAGGCATGAACTAAGTCAGATCTGAGTGCAGACAAAGGTTGTCACAGAGACCGTGTGTAGACTAGGGTTGTAACAGATACTGGGTGCAGACTAGAAGTTGCAGCAGACTGGATTGCAGCAGAGGTGATTGCCAGGGTGAAGTCAGAGGTTTGAAGTCAATCAAACGAGGATTTCAGTTAAAGTAGCAACGACACGAATTCTGGGGGTAGTGGACTGCCAGCATTAGGAACGAGATGGTGGGAAACACTAGTGGCAAAGTGTCATTCCAGGAACAGTGTGTTTTTTTCTTGAGGTTCGTTCCTAAAGCCTTTAAAAGGGAACCGGTGAGGCTTATTGAGAAGAGTTGTTGAACGTGAATTGAAAAGCAAAGAGTACCTAAGTAGTCTGGACAAAATTAGTATTCCGCATAAGAAGACCATTAAAGTCTTAAACAACCTATTCACCTCCCCCCTCTAGGAAGAAACTCGAACCTTACAATTGGTATCACAGCCTGACTTTCCAAACTTAACGGTTATTGGAAAAAAAAGGTCACATATTATACTTGCAAAGAAGTTATTAACAGTTTGTTTGTGTAAAGATTACCATCAACAATAGCACCACCAAAGTTTTCCAAATGTCCTAATAGTGGAGAACCTCCAACTTGCTTCTTCGACAAGTTCAACCACTGGAAGCTGAGAATGCTTGCACATCTCAACTCCATTGATGAGAGGATGCAAGACATTATCCTGGATGGACCAAATGTTCCAATGATGCCAGATCCAAAAGACTCAACAAGAGAAGTATAACGATCAAAATCCCTCTGGACCAGAGAAGACTGGGATCTAGAGATGGTTGGGAGAAAAGTTCTAAATCAAATATTCAAATCCCTAGATGACAACATTTTTGAAATTATGGTTCATACCAAGACAACAAATGAAGCATGGGAGGCTTTAATGCTAAAAAAATGAAGGAACTAATGAGAACAGAGAGAACAAGAAGGATGTATTGATACAACAATACGAGCTGGTCTCAATGAGGTCTGATGAAGATATGACAACCTTCTTTGAAAGATTCAATATTCTCATCAACAATCTCAAAACCTTGGGAAAGACTTTCGAAAATAAGGAAGTCAATCTTAAGTTTGTGAGATCTCTTGGTGAAATCTGGAACACAAAGACAACGGCTATAAGAGAATCCAAAGATCTAACAAAGATGTCCCTGGCTACTCTTTATGGTATTCTGCATACATACAATCTTGAAGTTGAATAGACGAAGCAGATTGATAATACAAGAAAGAAAACCTTGGCTTTCAAAGCTCAAGAGAGAGTTTTGAAATCCATGGCAGAAGAGGAGAATAGAGACACCTCGTCTGCAAGTGAAGAAGATCTATCAGAAGAACTTGCACTGATGGGGAAGAAGTTCAAGAAGCTATTCAAAAAGAGAACCTTCAAAAAGAACTTTCCCTCAAAAAACAAAGATGCAGACAAGGAAGTCTGCTACAACTGTGGAAAACCAGGACACTTTGCTGCTCAATGCAGACGACCAACCCAAGACTCATCTGCACCAAAGTTCAAAAAGGACCACAACAAAGTCACCCTTGGGAAGAAGGAAAGAGGCAAGGTATATGTAGCAAAGACATGGAGCGACACAGATTCTGATGATGAAGATATCATGTCAAATGCTCAGCTATGTCTCATGGAAAAAGAAGAAGAACAAAAACAGGTATTTAATCTCCCTGACTCATAAGCCACTACAGAGGAATTGAAGAAAGCACTTCAAGAAACCTTTGAAAGCTTTATTTCTCTTTTAAAAGAAAATAAAGAAAATCTTAAGCAAATTACAACTCTCAAAGAGAAATGCAATCTAAATGAAGAGACTAATAATAGTCTAATCAATGCTCAAGATAACCTGAAAGAAGCAAATGAAAAAGTGAAGCTTCTCAATGCAGTAGTGGAAACACTTACTATGAGAAACACTGAGCTTCAAAAGCAGGTAGATTCCTGGAATGGTAAGACCTTAGATCTACAAAAACGGATCAACACAGTTCAATCTTCCCATGATAAAACTTGGTTAGGATACAATGATTGGTTGAACAACAATAACAATAAAAAGGTCATTACCAAGAAAGATGAGGAGACCACTCTAAAAGTCCTGCAGAAAAAGAATATCTCTACTGCAGTAAGGGTGCAAACGAAGAAAGCCTATACTGCAGGATATGTGCATAAGAGCCAATGCTCTACTGTACAAACCGTGTAGAATAGCAATAGCTCAGCTGCACCAACAGTACTGAGGAAGAACAATATTCTCAAGAGCTCTGTACTACAGAGTAAGATCTTTACTGCTCAGCCTCAAAGGAATTGGAGCAGACTACCTGTATATGTGTATGATACATATAATAAGAAAAAGAGAGTAAGAAACTCCAAGAGGGAATTTAGAGAAAAGCCCTATGAAGCTCAACATATATCTAACTACTCAGTATGGAATAACTCCTCGAAATCAACGTGGAGAAAACCATATTCGAGACACACATGCTCATGTCAAGAGCAGCAGAACAAGTGGAGCAGACCACTGAGAAACATAAGACCAAAGGTCTACTGCTTTACTTGTGGCAAACTTGGCCACAAATCATTTGAATGCTGGAGCTCACACAAGAAGATAATTCAAGTGTGGATTCCAAAAGCTAAGCAATAAGGACCCAAATGAGTGGGTATCATGTACAAGCTCTTCATGTTTTCATTATAGGAAAAGCAAAAGGGGATATGGTACTTGGACAGTGAATGCTCAGAACACATGACAGGATACAAATCCAACCTTGAAGATTTCAGAAAAGAACAAGGACCTCTTGTCATATTTGGAGGAGGAAAGATAGGTACAACTAAAGGTTATGGAACCCTTGGTACAGGTTCTTTAATCTTTAGAGATGTTGCTTATGTCAAGGGCTTAGAGCATAACCTACTATCCATTAGTCAGTTATGTGATAAGAACTATGATGTGTCATTTACTCATGATACATGTCAAGTAATAGATAAGATCACACAAGAAGTCAAATCACTAGGAGAGCAACAAATGCAGAATGCTTGTCTAGTTTTTTCATATCTGAAATTGAACCTAAGATAATAAAAGATGCTGTAAATGATCCAAACTCGGTGGATGCAATGCAAGAAGAATTAAATGAGTTCGAAAGAAATGAGGTATGGTATCTCACACCAAGACTCAAAAACTATCCAGTTATAGGATGCAAATGGGTGTTTAGAAATAAATCTGATTAAAATGGAACAGTCATAAAAAACAAGGCTGGATTAGTTGCTAAGGGATACTTACAAGAAGAAGGAATTGATTTTGATGAAACTTTTGCACCTGTAGCAAGATTAGAAGCCATAAGAATGTTCCTTGCCTATGCAGCATACCAAGGATTTAAAGCCTATCAAATGGATATAAAAAGTGCATTCCTGAATGGAAAGCTGCAAGAGAAAGTCTATGTTGAACAACCTCCTGGATTTAAGGACTATGAACATCCAGATCATGTATATAGGTTAGATAAGGCATTATATGGGCTAAAACAAGCACCTAGGGCATGGTATGAAACTCTCTTAACTTTTCTCTGTGAGAATAAATTTGAAAGAGTAAGGTTGATACCACTCTATTCTTAAAGAAGCATAAGGAACACATATTGTTAGTGCAAATCTATGTCGATGATATTATATTTGGTTGCAGTAATGATAAGCTGTGTGAAAGATTTACAGAACTAATGAAATCTAAATTTCAAATGAGCTTAATGGGAGAACTAAAATATTTCCTAGGACTACAAGTACAACAACTAAAAAGTGGAATTTTCTTAAATCAATCCAAGTACTTAAATAACACAATTAAAAAGTATGGATTAGATAATGCTAGTCATATAAAAACCCCAATGAGCACATCAATAAAAATAAAAAAGGATGAACTTGGAAAGAAAATAAATCAAACAATGTATAGAGGAATAATAGAATCATTATTATACCTTACTGGAAGCAAACCAGATATTCAATATGCAGTCTGTGTCTGTGCAAGATATCAATCTGATCCCAAGGAACCTCACTACACTGCAGTAAAGAGAATTCTAAGATATCTCAAAGGAACTCCAAATCTTGGTGTATGGTATCCTAAGGAATCAGATTTTATGCTGATAGAATATTCAGATGTAGATTTTACAGGATGTACAGTTGACACGAAGAGCACAAGTGAATCATGTCAATTCATTGGAGCAAGGTTAATATCATAGTACAGCAAGAAGCAGACTATCGTGCCTACTTCTACTGCAGAAGCCGAATATATTGCTGCTGGAAACTGTACTGCACAAATATTATGGATGAGGTCACAACTTGCAGACTATGGTATAATATTCCCTAAAACCTCTGTATTTTGTGACAATACGTCTGCAATGGTTATTTTAGAAAATTCAGTTTTTCATTCAAGAACCAAGCACATTGACGTCAGATATCATTTTATCAAGGATCATGTGCAGAAAGATCATATTAAATTGGAATACATTCCAATAGAAAAACAAGTTGCAGACATTTTTACAAAACCTCTTCGAGGAGAATTGGGTATACTTGATTTAAAACAATAAAACTGACCAAAAATGCTTTACTGCTCTACTGCATGTGTAGAATGCAGACTAGCATCATTCATGAAAAATGCAGACTAGCTCTACTGTTGTACTGCACTACTGCTTAGTCAATAAGTTAAGTGCAGACTAGATTCAATAGTGCACTACTCCATCTATTTTAGGAAACAAAATCAGTTTTAAAACGTTAAATAACTACTTTCTTAAAATAACGCATAACGGTCAATTGATGCCTCATTACTGCATAACGGCTAGAAAAAGCATTGACAAAGGTCATATTTCCCAAACGAGTATAAAAACTGTAGATTTTCAATTAGAAAATTACTTTACTCTATAATCACACTCTCTCTCTCTAACAAGCGCTCAAACACTCTCTCTCTAAACTCTTGAGAGCTCTACTGCACGAAATCGAAACCCTAAGTTCTTGAAAAATATTTCAATTCGATTTCCAAAACACCGCAATTCTTTCAAATTACTTTAAAAATGGCCAACACACCATCCAGTTCATCAAATAAAAGCCAGAAATCCTCTGAATCTCATAGGAGCCCTTCAAAAAGAATTGAAGTTCAAACAGCCGTTATGTTTGACTTCAATTCAATACGGGACGAGCAAGAAAAAGTCAGAGGCATGGCTGACTTGATCGAACAGGCTGAACTCAAGTCTCTTTGTGAACGATCAAGCACAATATATGATGATGAAGAAGGGACAAGTTGCAGACAGTCTGTAGCAAATTACTTACACCTCTACTGTAACAGGAATAATCATCCAGGTGAACTCTGATGACCTTGAACAATACTTCAATCTTCCAAATGAAGATACAAGAATCATTCCACCAAAAGTCGTCGAGCTAGGAAGGCAAGCAATGCTTAGCCAAGACAAATGGAATGAGGGGATAAGAACAATGAAGAAATTCTTATCCAAAGAACACAAATTACTGTTGATATAGTGAAGAAAGCAATTCTCTCCAGAAAATTCAGCAAGGACCAAATAACCTCCGATTAACAGGAGATTATGTGTGCCATCCTTACAAAAACAAGAGTAAACTGGGCCAGTTTACTCATGTATCAACTTACTAGATCGGTGAGGGCCAGACTACCACTATTCGGAAGGATAATTAGTATCCTTCTCAAATAGAAGATGAAGCTCTCAGATAAAGAAGGAAGGCCATAAAACCAATCCAAGCAAATCAAAGTAAAAAAGATAGGAAAAGCGCCCTCAGGACTCACAAAGAAGCCTACAGACCAGTCATAGAAGCCTGTGGAAGTACAGACCAGATGGAAGATCAAGAAGACCACTGTGGTAGTGCAGAGTACTACAGTACAGACCAGATCTGCAAAGAAGCAGAGTAAGAAGAAACCAGCTCAACAAAAGTTAAAGAAACTAAGAGCTACAAGGAGGAAAATCATTGTGCATACCTACGACGAGGAAGCCATATCCGACAAGCTTATTGCAGATCCAATCAGATTCAATGAAGAAGAAACCCAGTCTGCAATAGTGCAGATCGAGGAAGCCCTCTTCATCGAGAATTCCACCAAAGTACCTGAAATTGCCGCCCTTCATGATGCGAATATAGCAATTCAGTTCCTGAAGGCAGGAGCAGGTGAAGACTTGAAGAATCTGATCTTGGAAGCCCAAGTAAGCTTTCAGGAAATAAGAGAAAGCCCCTGAGCTGAGTTCAAATAGAGGCTCGCTGCAGAAGGCTACATCTAAGAAGAAATAAAAGAAATCGAGGCCAAGATATCAGCTCTTTAGATGGAACCAACCTCAGTTACCTCTACTGCACCAACTCTCACCATCAGACCCATTGCAGCAGAGCCAACAACAACAACATCAATTGTTTCATTCTTAGGTAGTAGAATGGAAACCTCACCAATTGCAGATGACCAACCGACCACTACATCTGTCGTATGGACAATAATAACATCCTCAACTCAGAAAAAACCCTCTCCTGAGTTCAAAGACTCCACACTGAAGACAAAAAGGCTCAAACATACCCTCCTTAGGCACGTTGAGTTTGTCAACACTCTAGAGATTGAAGCAGAACTCAAGAGAATTCTGGAAAAACACATCAAAGCTGCCACCGAGGAGGCCTATGAATACCTCTCTCGACCTGATCTGGGAGAACATCAACCAGCAGATGATGATGAAGATGATAATGGAGGTGATCAACCTCAACAAGACCCTCATGATGATGAAGATGACATCATAGATCATGTAGCTGCTGAAGGAGTGCAAATGCAGCAGACTGTAGCAGAGCAACCTGAAGCACCTCCTACAACAAAGGAGACTTATGCAACAGTGCAAGTTACAGAAGAGATGTCTGCAGCTGAAGGAGATACTCCTGTAGCTACTACCCAAGCAGAACCAGTAGCACTCCCAACTGAAGAAGAAGGTCATGATGAGTCCTCAACTGACGAATCTATTGCAGAAACACCATTGATCATTGCTCTTGCAGTAAAAGAGCCACTTGATGAGCATGCAGACGAGGGACAAGACACTCAACAACAGACAGAAGAATCTTCTGATATTGAAGAAGACTCACCTGCAGCTAAGGTCACATCCATCGAAGTCCCAACACATGCAGACGAGTTCATTGTCTTTGCAGTTGAGACAAATGATGCAGACGACTTCAATTTGGTTGTAGTAGAGAAACAACAAGCAACTCCATCTAGAGACATTGAACACATAGTCTTTACTCCACCATCTATATTTGGGTTAGCTCAAATGGAACCATATGTACCCTCTGTAGTCCTGGAGCCAATATACAGTGATACCTCAGCTGCCAAAATGACTCTAACAGCAATCAAAGACCTCAAGAAAGCATTTGAAGAACATGAAGTTGAAGTCCTCTCTGTCCAACCACATGAGCAAGGGGAAAGAATTCCCTCTTCAACCTCAGAAGAAACAACACAGTGCCGACTGCGCCAGCTTGATCAAGAGATCTATGGAATGTACTCATGGATCAGGACTGCCTTTCATGATTTCCTAGAAGCCTTAGAGCCTATTGCAGCAGACCTTAAAGCAGAAAAAAGAACTCAGAAAATCAACCTTTGACAACTTTGGAGAGACACTAAGGAATCTAGCAGCCGGAGTCATTGATCAAATAAAATAAAATAGATCAGTGAATCTTCACAATCAACGAATCCACACCTCCAACTTCAGAAAATTCAAGGGGCAATAGTCAGCTGCACTATGCAAGCTCAATGAAACGATGCAGATCACCAAGCAACAGATTGATGAGCATATGCATATCAATGACATCAAATTTGGTCTCCTCAAAACCAAATTGCAGGTTGTTCAAAAAAAATATCTTTTCTGAACTCAAGGGCGTCCGAATTGCTCTTGAAGAACTAACCTCCACCCTCAATTCTAACAATAAGAGGGAGAAACACTTTGCAAACGAGGAGCAACAGACTCATGGGGAGAAATCTACTTCGGCCAAAAGAAAAAGCTCCTCTGAACAAGGGAAGGAGCCCAAGAGGTCTAAGAATCATAGGAAAGAATCTTATGAAGAACGAAGAGGACGATTCAGAAGAGTTTCAGAGGACAGACATCGGAAGCGCAGCAGAGAAAGTGATAAAGAAAGAAGATACAAGCGCAGCAAAGGCAAAGAGCATCAAAAGTAATACTTAGATTGCTCAATTTATGTTATTATATTGTTATTAACAATGTAATTAAGTTGAATTGAGTTTCAACAAATTGTACTAAGTTTGTAAGAAAATTGAATACTTGTCATATTACATAGGAGTTTTTGTTAGCATCAATTTAAGGGGAGATTGATAGGAATGTGCAATCCCTCCATTTGTATAGAAATTGATGTAACAAAACTTAGATGTATTAGTTATAATGTAGTTAGTCTGTTTAAGCTAGAAGTCAAGTAGGTAGTTACAGTCTAGGTCAGATGCCAGTGAGCAGACGGTTGTAGATTAATGAAGACCGTGCAAGCCACCAGATGCAGACTACTACAAAGGACTTTGGATAAACAACCAGTGCATTGATAAGCAACAAAAGAACTCAAAGGCTTCAAGATGAAGGACTCAACTTGCAAACGAGGACCAACATGGTAAGGCATGAACTGATTCAGATCTGAGTGCAGACAAGGGTGATTGGCTGTAACAGAGATTTGTAACAGAGACTGGGTACAGACTAGACGTTGCAATGGACTGGATTGCAGCAAAGGTGATTGCCAGGGTGGGGTCAGAGGTTTGAAGTCAGTCAAGCTAGGATTTCAGTTAAAGTAGCAACGACACGGATTCTGAGGGTAGTGGACTGACAGCATCATTTATGAGATGGTAGGGAACACTAGTGGCAAAGTGTCATTCCAGGAACAGTGCGTTGTCTTCTTGAGGTTCTTTCCTAGAGCCTTTAAAAGGGAACCAGTGAGGCTTATTGAGAAGAGCTGTTGAACTTGGATTGAAAAGCAAATAGTACAAAGCAATCTAGCAATTCAAAGATTACTCAAGAAAGCTAAGTCGTGAAGATACAGTCAAAAGTGTCACTAGTCTGCAGAAGAACAATGTCTTGCAGCAGAGTCCAGAGTTTGGATTTGTGCAAAGCATCTAGGTTTTTTGTCTTTCATACAAGTTAGATAACTTGTAAAAGGAAAGTCTCTTGTAAGCTCAAACAAGGAGATAGTGATACTCACCTCGTGGCTTGACAACACTAGTCACCAAGGGAAGACTAGACTAAGCTCTCGATCATCATTTGATATCGACTGCCTGAACTAGTATAAATACTGTGTCTATCTATTGCTTTCATTACATTGATATTTAGAACTGCTTCTAATAGATCATCACAGCCAAAAAGAGATAAACTCAAAGAGTTACCAATCTCTACTGCAGACTACCAATTGTTATATGCAGAATACCTAAGTAGTCTGCATAGAGCAATAGTCTGCACAAAATTAGTATTCCGCATAAGAAGACCATTAAAGTCTTAAAAAACCTATTCACCCCTTCCCCCCCCCCCCCCCCCCCCCCCCCCCCCCCCCCTCCCCTCTAGGTTGAAACTCGAACCTTACAGATACATAGACCTTTATTAAGCTCATATTCTTGATGATAAATCACGCTCGAAGCATGGAAGACCAACAGGTGCAAAAGACACTATACCACATAAAAGGAGTGGTAACAATATTTTATCAAATGTCCCAAAAGATATAGAAATCTCACAGAATGAACTATCACCTTTAAAGAATAATGTCCTTGATGACATTGCACAAAATCAAGGGAACTCGATCAATTATGTGCATAGAAATCAAGTTTGGGATCGAGAAGATATCATTATTGATGACATATTTGCATATGCTATTGCATTAGAAATTGATATGTCTCCTGAACCCAAAAGTGTTCAGGAATGTAAACAAACGGAGGATAGGCCAAAATGGAAATATGCAATCAAGACAGAATTGGAATGTTTGTTTAATAGGGAAGTGTTTGGGTCGGTAGTTCCAAAACCAAATGGCATTATCCCTATTGGAAATAAATGAGTTTTCGTTCAGAAACGAAACAAAAAGAATGAGATTGTGAGATATAAGGCAAGATTAGTAGCCTAAGATTCTCATAAATACCTGGTGCAAAGTATAAGGAAATATATTCTCCAGTAATGGATGGAATCACTTTTCGTTTCCTCATTGCTTTGGTAGATATGGAAAATCTTGAAACTAGTCCCATGGAAGTTGGAACGACATATTTATATGGATCCCTTGATAAGGACATCTATATGAGAATCCCTAAAGGATTAAATGTTCCAGAGACAAAAAAAATCCAATTAGTTATACCGAGTAAACTATAACTATCATTGTATGGGTTTAGTCGTATGTGGTACAATCGACTCAGTGAGTATTTGATTCATTTGGGATACAAGAATAATGATATATGCCCATGTGTCTTTTATAAAAAAATCACAATATGGTTTTGCTATCATCGTAGTGTATGTGGATGATCCCAACCTTGTAGGCACTATACACGATCTCACAAAATGCAACCTCACACCTGAAGAGTAAATTTGAAATGAAAGATTTTGGCAAGACTAAATTTTTTCTAGGCATAGAAGTTGAACATTTACCAAGTGGAATTTTTATCCATCAATCGGTATGCAGTGAGAAGGTCATTTCTCGATTTTATATGGATAAAGCCCATTCCTTGATATCTTCAATGATTTTTAGAACATTAAATGTCAAGAAAGATGAGTTTTGACCTCCTTAAGAGGGAAAAGATCATCATGTACAGACCTTAACAAAGAAAATAATAATAATATTACGATCAATTCATAATGTATAAAAAATATTATATTGTAAAGTATCCAGTATATACAAAATATTTCAATATAAGTACTGCATTATATTCTAATTGAATTACCTTTATCAAAAATATATACTGCATCATACCTAATATCTAAATGATGTGAAACACTTTATATTACAATCATCTTACAAAATAAGAGTAACAATATTTGCACTACATTAGTTCTACTATCGACAAACGCTTATAATAACTATACTGTAACAAGCATATCATGAATTTGAAAGTTCCAAATCATTACTGCGAATGAGTTATTTTATATCATAAAATACAATATATATATATATACTATATTTCTTATATAAAAATCATATTTTTAACCCAGTACATACAAACAAAAACATCTCGCAATATTAGAATTTCATCTTGTTTCTTACTTAACACTAGAAGAAGAACCCTTGTAAGAGAGGATCTATCTTCTTGCTTGTCACCATTTCAACTACACCCAACTTTGCACATGTGTAAACATAACACATGTTCGACACATCATCATGATCGGTTAGAATAACATGAGCTTGAAATTGAGGAGTAAAATACCTCAATGTGATCAAAAGAGGATTAATTTTAAGGTATTTCTTCTTGAGTTCTTCATACATATCAAATAGGGACATTGTTTTATGGATACAAATGGAGTGAATATCATCTTCAAATCTACAAAAAGCAACAAACTCAATGTCGAGTGGTTGAAGTGATTCTTGACTCTCCATATTAAGGGTTGTGATATCAATGTACACCCTCGTGCTCAACTCGGTTTAGCTCCAAGAAACTGAATAAAATTGTGAGTTTGAGAAATGTGAAATTGAATGAAAGGAAAGAGATGAATTTAATCCAATTGATGAATTCAATGTGGTATGGTGTTTGTTGGAACAATTCGTTCCCCGCCCTGAGAAATTAAGAGGCAAAATATAAAGGGAAATGCATGATAATGGAGGAGAAGGAGCCGATGGTGGAAGAAAAGTTAGTCATGTGGACCCCACATAAATTATTTGTTTAAATCACAAGTTCCTACAGTTTGAGTAAAATATAAACAAGGGTTGATTTAGGAAGTGAAATGCATATTAAAAGATATAGGGGGGGTGAATGGTAGATAAAACATGAAAGGGAATTTTTACTCAATTTCTCGTATTTATTTTGAGAGGAAAGTGTTTCGTTTAATATGAAATGGGAGGAATATGATATTATAGTTCACTATATTAGTTGAGACTTTTGAGAGATGATAGAAAAATGGATCATGACAGATATAATAGATTTGATATTTTTATATGAGAAATTTGCACCATAAGAAAGTGTTCACTTTCTCTGTCCTAATTTACATATAACGTTTGACTTTTTTTCGTTATTCTGCAAGTATTTTGAGGTGTTTTTTTTTATTTTAACAACGTAAGAAAATTATATCACTAAGATTGAAGTAGATAACTTAAATTATCATTAGTGTTTTATGATAATTTTCAAAAACAAATGTTGTCAGGTAAAACAAAAAATACAATGTACGTATATGTATCTAATAAAATTATTCATGATACGAATCGTTTACGGAACGATCAAACGTTATTTTATACAAAATTATTCGTAAAACACTAATGTTAGTTTAAATGATGTTTTTCAATCCTTAATCAATAACGTAATTTTTTATATCATTAAAATAAATAAATAAAATTTTAAAATATTTATTAAATAATATAATGATATAATTTTATAATTTTTTATGTGAGGGAGGGATATGATACGGAAGAAATAAATAATTTTAGTTTGGCTACGAGAACGTGCATTGCCGTGTACGAGTCGAGATCAAAACGAGAATCAGAATTCTCCCAAATCGACGACGAAGAATTCAACGAAAATGGCGGATTCGAATTCTAAGAGCTCACTGCAATGGATAAGAGAATGGGTAAAACAAAAAATTCCCAATGTTTCAATTAGGGTTTTGCTTTTTGTATTGTGGGTATCTGTTGGTTTTTGAATTCGTGATGATGTGAATCGACGATTGGGACAAAAGGGTGTCTGTGGCTGAGCAGCGTGGCGGGTTCTATCGCGTATAATTGGTCTCGGTTCGAGAAAACCAGTGTCAAGATCATCCATGCCAGGTAGAAATCATCAGTATGAAATTCTCTTGATTTATTGATTTTGCTATGAGGATGAAATTGGTTTAGCTTTGTTTAATGATTTGGTTTTTGGGGGTAGTGATGTTTGTGATTTGGGAAATGGTGTGATTGTTGGATGATTCTTGTATGATCGTGGTGGTTATAGAATGTTGGCATTCAATGGGATATGGCCGCCTGAAAATTGGTGAAAAATATAGGGCTGAATTGATATGCATGAAAGAAATGATCACTGGGATGGAAAATTTTGCACAACTTGTGTTGTACGGTTGGAGATTTTAGGGCGTGGTTGAATCATGTTTTTTTTTTTCTTTTTTGGCATGTTCCATGGATTTTATCAACACTAATTACAGTTCTAGTTAGAAGATATCTGTTTGGATTGTTGACTTACCTGCTTATTGGCTGTTATTGTTGTTGGACTCTTTACCTGTTTTGCGTATCTGCAGCTTTTTGTTTGTGATGGTACCATTGTAGAGTCTATTTTGTTACTAGAGTTGTTGATAATTTAGTGCAATACATCTTGTGTAAAGTCTCTTCCAATTACCCTGCATTGAAGTTTTATCTTGTATTGACTAGAAAAAGAAAACAAAAAACAGATATTAGTCCCCATAGCCTCATTATTTGTTTTCTTTGTTAGATTATCATATGATCACATTATTTGCGAAGATTTCCCTTATCTTAATGCTCGCTAAAGTTGACAGTTTCTCATAATACCTCATCCAGAGCCTTAACTTCTATACTACTATATCTCATACGATGGCAGCATATGAACATCGTTCTTTCATTTTCATTGTTTGAGAGTCAATGATGTAATGAACTATTTTCTCCCCATCATATATGCTTTCTCTTTTTCATTATACATTGTAACATTTTGCAAGTATTTTAGCCATTATTTTCCTCTGTGCGAGCCCTTGTTAATATGTGGTATATTGCAAGCTTCGTATGTTGGATTTCTGAGGATACTGTTTTGGTGTTCATTGCTTTCATTCAACAGTTTACTTGGGTGTATAATCTGTCATTCAGACTTTGCTTTTGGCCAGTTCATGCTTTAGGATAGCAGCGTCAGTGAAGAATATATCAGGTGTTGATCACTAAAACAATGCTTCCATTGATTGGGCTTAGAACTTACAGGGTTTGCTATGAAGGGAAAAAGTGATTCTGATCTATCGATTATAAAAAGGAAAAAAGACGCTCTGGTCTTGATTCAATTTGAAGATGTTTTTTTCCTCTCCAAAGATTAAGACCAATAGCTATTTTCTTCCCGTCATATATTCTTTCTCTTTTTCATTATACATTGTAACATTTTGCAAGTATTTTAGCCATTATTTTCCTCTGTGCGAGCCCTTGTTAATATGTGGTATATTGCAAGCTTCGTATGTTGGATTTCTGAGGATACTGTTTCGGTGTTCATTGCTTTCATTCAACAGTTTACTTGGGTGTATAATCTGTCATTCAGACTTTGCTTTTGGCCAGTTCATGCTTTAGGATAGCAGCGTCAGTGAAGAATATATCAGGTGTTGATCACTAAAACAATGCTTCCATTGATTGGGCTTAGAACTTACAGGGTTTGCTATGAAGGAAAAAAGTGATTCTGATCTCTCGATTATAAAAAGGAAAAAAGACGCTCTGGTCTTGATTCAATTTGAAGATGTTTTTTTTCTCTCCAAAAATTAAGACCAATATCTATTATCTTCTTCAACTTAAATATTCTCTATTCATTAAGGTTCTTTGGGCCTTACAAATATTGTATTCCTTCAGCTTATAGAGGACTTCATGTGAGGTAAGAGTGAAATGATGTGGTTGTAACCATGAGCCGAATCTTTACTAGTTAGGTTTGGTGGTTGTTAGGGCTTAGCAGTTAGTGATACACGGTTATCAAAGGGGATCAACTCCTTCATCACCTTAGCATGGTGCCTAATATTGGACATCAACGTCACATCGGAATAGTGTATTGACATAGGATATTTGATATCAAGGATGTATTGAGGACTTATGTGATGTTTGCATATTCATTCTAAAGGACAACCAACCTATATAAATAAATCCCAACTAGTTACATTGTGCCTTAACAAGCTAATTATGGGTGAAGAAGACCCAACGGACACTAATGTCAGCTTTATTTATTCTTGAAACCATAAACTAATGCCTCCAAATTCTTAGTATGGAAATCTGGAGCTGTGAACTGGTATGAAACGCCTTCCTACCCTCATAGAAGGGAGGTGCTGGAAGTTCTTGTTGAACTTGCATCATAGAACTGTGTTTTGCCTTTGAATTAGGATTTTTATTTTTTTTTCATATTTTCTACTTCAGATATTTCTGATTTTCGTTCATTCAGATTTTTTAGTGCAATCATCAACTTAGCAGTAGGGACTGATATTTGATGCCCACTATTTACTGCGGACCTGCTATCATTATTTGTCTAATTATTTTCCTCGACATGGTTGTTCCTTGAACCTCGTGACTTTTGATTTTACGAATTAGGTTTTCTAGTTCACTCAAGTTAGACTGATAAACTGGATTTGCATTCGCTTTATTGGCAAGAGCTGGTTCGTAGTGCATGGTAGACTTTACTTCAATGTATACTGCTGTTTATATCTAAGAGGGCTCAAGCATCCTGCTTTGAAATCAGTAACTATTGTAATGTCGTACTCCATTGTTATTGGCTGGGCATAGTCCAGGGGGTTCAGGAGTACAAACATGATGTGTGATGTGTTGGCCCTCTAAGTTGTTTCGGATTAGTGCTACTGCTATGGTCATTTTCACTGCAGATGATTTGCATGCCATTAATTTGGCACACCATTAACGTCATTCTTTTTCTGGAAATGATCAGCAGCCCTGGTGGAGTACTATGACCATAGTAGCGGATCAAAGGCAGATCGACTTGCCAAGTTTCTCGAATCAGATGGTCATTCCAGAAAAAGTTAAGGGAACGCTGTTGCTGTGTCCCATATTTCTGCCTTGAAGTTCTTTTTTTGTGGGCATAACTGGCAAATCAATAAGTGGTTAGGTGGGAAAGAGGTTGGGGTTGGAATGGTTGATGATGTAGTGGTGGTTGATCTGTCATAGCCTCAAAGTTGTAAGGTGACAGGATAACGGGTGCATGAATTTGGTCTGTGGGTGCATTTTGGAGTCGATTTGTAGGAAGAGTTGCCTCAAGTATTGTGATCTTCAGCTTGTCTTCATTATTGCTTTCCCTATTCGAATTGATTCACATGTATGTGAATTAGATTATCATAAGCTTGAAGGTAAGTGCATCATAGCCTGTGTAACCAATGTGGTTGTAGTTTGATTCCTCTGCAATTATATGCAAATATCCGTAATTCGTATGCTTGTCCTTGTCATTTTCTTGAAGTGTTTCATGCATCCTCTTCTCGTTGGCATGTGTACCGAACAATCTGAGGAGATTACAGTGGCATAAATTTTTGTCAGCACACACTTATTTTACCCAACTGATATTGGAGGTTCAACAAAGCAACGCACCTGTATCCGGACATTCAACTGTGTATCGGAATTCCTGGTGTGTCCATACTTCAAAAACTTTGCAAGAATGTACCAAACATTACCCCCGAAAAACCTAGGCAAGATAGACTTGGATCTGATATTACTGAGTTCCATGACTAGATACAGAGGCTATAAAAACCGACCAACTATTAACATGTGATATTGCTTAATATTAGCACAGGCAGTAGTCAGGTAAACCCTTAGTTGTAGGGGATATAAACAACAAAGTATCCTAGCAGTTATGCATACTGTTGGGCAAGCATGCCCACAGATTTCGTGCTATTTCTTCGTCAGAGTCCTCCACAACTTTGCTCCTCTTGGCTATCTTCGCCTTTGTAGCAATATGTTCGTCTTTACCATCGGATCTGATTTCAGGAGGACCATCGGATTCAGCTGCAGGATTAACCTCAACATTAGTTGAAGACCTTGGTCTTCGGATTGTAATTTTTTTTATCCAAGCTTTAATGTAAAATTTTCAGCATAAAAAGAGAGGTCAAATTGTAACCAAGTGAGAATACTGCTAGCAACCAGCTTTATTATACCAAGACGTTGTACTTGTCAAACCTGCATATTAAACTTTGCCGTAATCCAAAGAAAAGTTCAGCCAACAAAATTTCAAAGCAGTTTATCGATCTTATAAATAATGCAAATTTTCCATCTAGGAGCTCTAATTTATGCTTGGGTCATAGAGTACACCACAGGGAATCATATTTGGATAAATACCAGTAAATATATGGTGCTTTTATGTTCTAAAGGAAATAAGTTTATAGCACTGTATACCTGTTGAATTTTTACCAGAAAGTCATATAAAAAAGTCGTGAGTTGTTGGCAAGTTGCATCTATGAGCCTCTGGAAGGTATATTAGGTAAGTGCTGTTTGCAACCTTTAGGAGCAATTCGAAGCTTCGAGATTAGAGCTTACTGCTTGTAGAACTTTGTCGCAACTTTCAGCAGCTGCTCTGCTTGATGATCTGCATATTAATAAGCGTCAATAGCGTGAAAGACAATGCCGCCTACGTGGAGTATCAGTAACGGCTACAAAGTGACCTCACAACCTTACCCTTTAGTTTCAAGGGATTTCAGTGAAAGACAATAGCCTGCAAGAACAACCTAGAGATATTATGAGGACTACAGACACAAGGGATTTCAAAATCCAAACACTACTATGTGGCGTTGTATCAGAAATATCATGTCATTATATCGTGCTGAAACTTAGATTCCGTTATTCATGATCACAGTAATTTTGCGTGCCTTAATCATGGGCAATGTTCCTGAAAAAGGGCCAAGTATATACTGTCATACAAAATTATTTCATACCTTATACGTTGAGTACAAAGAGCAATCTGAACCCTCAAAATCATTTATTAGTTCCACTGATTTGAACTGCTAGAACATGGAAACCTTACAGGGAAATACCTGTGCATATCGATAGCAAGTGCTGGCAAGGACATCACAATAAAGTCATGAAGTGGTCAAGAAGTATTGTTCCCGAAGGTCAGGATCGCTTACAATCAAAATTGTAATAATCCTAGAAGTTCTGACTAATCAGATTTTAAATGACGAGAATCAGATCTAAGACAAAATCTTGTTCAAAGAATTCTCTAATGAAATGAAACTATGACTGTCGAGCTGAAATTAGAAACATCTCATGAGCACAAGCGAATCTTTTTCACCTTGACTGTCACTACGGTTCAATGTTTCGACATTACTCGCTGATACATTTCATGCCAGTTCCCATTTTTTATTAGGGATTTTTTCAAAAAAATCAACCAAGACCCAGCATAATTTCAAAACACACACCCAATTCTTTGAAATTCCATTCAAGCTATCCAAAACTTGTGAAATATATCAATTTAGCTACTTCCGTTAACTTTCCATTAAAACTAACGGAATTTTTTTGAAAAAGATAAAAAAAAATATTATTTAAATTAAAAATAAATAAAAAGTCATACTCCATTTTTCAGTATTTCATCCTAACACTCAAATTTTTTGTTTTTATTGATCAAATGGACTACTTCATAATAATTATCCGTTATATATTGACTTGAAAATTTATCTACTTTACCAATAAAAAGATAAATTTGAATGGTCGAAATGAAAATTTATCTATTTTACCAAGACAGTTCTCACTGAATCTCCTGATCCTCGCAATCAACAGAAAAACCGCCAAAGTGAAATGACTAAGCACCCTGACATCATTCTTCAACAACCCCATAACTTCTTGTCCAAGCGAAGGATCCTGTTTCACCGCGAAATTCACATGAAGCAAAATGGTCCCCTCCACCTGCCTCATAGCAGAACTCATGACCTTTGTCTCCGCGCTCGATCCGAAGAACATCACAATCCCCTCGACCACCTGTCTCTTACAAAACCCCTTCGACGCTGCCACCAACAGCTGATACATTAACGCCGGCACGTCCTGTAAATCGACACCTATCACTTCCCCAAACACCTTCTCAACAAACTCCCGCTTCCTACCAACATCCAAAAACTCAAACTCCCTCATGACCGACACAAATTTCACCAACAAAGCCTTAGACCAACTCGAATTCACAATCCTATCAACAAATTCCCCTTCCTTTTCATTCCCATTCGACCTCGATATCAATTCCCACACACCTAGGAACCATCTCCACCAACTAAGCATCATCATGCTCAACCACTCCTCCCAACGCCGACACAATCTTATGCACAACAATACCAATATGAATCATAAACAGCTGTATTGTTTTCAACGAATTGGAATCGTGAGGGATCACGCGATCATTGAACAACTCGACATAGGCGATGAGGAAATTGGAGAGGAGAGGCGAGTGAGGGGAGGTGGTGGAGATGAGGGAGAGGAGAGCCAAGGCGTAGTGGGCGACGGCGGCGGAGGAGGAGGAGGAGAGGGAGGGGAGATGTGAGATTAGGATTTGTGTTGAGAGGAGGTCAGAGGGCAAGGTTGACGTGGTGTTGGTGGTTTGAGCTAGGCGGATGATTTCGGCGGCGGTGAGAGGCGGAGGAGGAGCGCCGGCGGTGGTCATGGCGACGCCTGAGTGGCGGCGACGGCGGGGGTTGAGGAGTTTTGATTTGTGACTATGATTTGGGCGGGATAATGAAACACCTTGTTTTGCTCGTGAGTTGGGAAGGAAAAGAGTAGGAAATTTTTCTTCCATTCTAAATCCCACCCTTCTTTGTTTATTTAATTTTTTTTTCTGCTTTAGACTCACAAGTAAAATAAGGGAAAGGATTTTAATCATTTTTCGAATATTTTCAGAACTACACCTTTCTTCGAACCGAAAATTGCATCAAGGGGTCAATTACAATCGAATCATTATCGAATCATTATACAAAGATTAGGTAATAAATATATTTTTTCATTAATTATTTATGTTAGAGTAAATATAATATAAATATACATAAAGAATTTTGATCATTTTCCCAATATTTGCAGGGCTGCACCCATGCATCAAGGAATGGGTCACTTATTCAATTGCAATCAAATCTTTATCGAACCATGATACAAAGATTATGTAATAAATATATCTTTTTATTAATTATTTATTTTAAAATAAATATAATATAGATATACGTAAAATGAGAAAACTAAGTAGTTTCCCAAAATATTATTTATTACAGATGTATAAAAATATAAAATAGAGAAAATACTATAAGAAAGAAATTTAAGGAGAACATTTATTGTACTGACCATAAAATCGACCCCAAAAAAATTAATACATTAAACAATTACATAATCTGTTATAATTGATGAGCAAATACAGCTTACAATCACACAGATATAAAAGGCAACATTGTGTATATTGATTTGTTCAAGATATCGCATACATGAAACTACAATCTCCTTTTATAGTGTTATTTTGATAGTGTTATTTGTAGTATACAAGTTTCCTACTCAATGAATACCAGATAACTTTCTGGTTGAGGTGTAATAATTTTACCATGTCCTTAAGTAAACGTTTCATATCCTAGGGGGAAGGGCATGCATAAGTTGGTACTAATTTGTATTGTTGGCCAATATTCACAATACTCCTTCATGGAAAAAAAAAAAAAAAAAAAAAAAAAAACAATAGAATTTATGCTACTATAAATTATACATTTGTTTATAGAATATGGTTATCTCGATAAAATCTTGTCAGAAAAAATCTAATGGAATAAAGATCTGATTGAAAAAAAAAAGTAAGTCTACCCCGTAAAAGCATCTCACTTCATTGAGACGTCTTTAGTTAGAGAGATCTTTGTGTCGTCGAATCTCAATTTTTATACGTGTGTAGCTCAACAGTTGTTTTAGGAAGTGTCTTTGTGAATAGATCTGTCAAATTCGTACTGGATTGAATTTTTTGAATGTTTAGATTTTCATTCTTTTGAAGATCATGTCTAAAGCAAATTTTTGAAAATGTATGTTTTGTTCTATCACTTTTTATATACTCTTTTTAAGTTGTATATGCATGTTGCATTATCTTCGTATATTATAATGGGGTTGTCTATAATTGAAAAATAATCCACATGAATTTTGAATATGATGGATCATAGATCGAAGCCAAACACATTCTCGACTTGTTTCATGAATAGTAAGTAATTTGGAATGATTTGAAGATATAGCGGTTAATGTTTACTTTGTGAATTTCCCGAAATTATCGTATCATTATAGGTAATAAGTACCCAGTTTACGATCTTGCGTTATGTAGATCGGAGAAATATCTAACATCTGCATATCTAATGAGATGCGATTTCATCTCTCTCGAATAAAATAAACCCATATTTGTAGTTCCACAAAGATAACGTATTATTTGTTTTATTCCGTTCCAATGTGACGGTATTTTACTGGATTTGATGAATTAAAGGATCGCTAACATGTGTTTAAGGTTAATAGGTACTCTGTCAGACATTGGGTATTAAACTATCACGATCAGAATGGTAAATGCTTTGGGAAGAAAGGCAGTTATAAGATCAGATAAATCTTCAGTATAAGATATGGATAAAACAATTGGTCTAGCAATAGATAAGAGTTATAGATGGTCTAAGATAGTAAAGTTATGAGAATTAGCACAGCTGTGATTAGATCAGTTCTCAGAGTTATTCAAAAAGGAAAATAGACTGTTAGCAACAGATTAGATGGGTTGAATCAGACTTATAGAAGTCATCTACTCAAACGTTTATCTGCTATTGAAGACTCTGTCAAAGATTAAAGAGGACCCGTCAATTGGGGGTCGTTGATTGAAGAGCAAGCGTCAGCCTCAGTCTATATAAGGCACAAGACTACAGAGAGAAAACAATAAAAGAATTCACATATGTTTTTCACATCTACGAATCAAAGCGCTAAAAAGTTCTCTTTCTCCCTCTCCTCATCAAGAAAACTTTGAAGTGTCCATAAGAATCAGTTTTCTCTGAAACATCATGACGAAGAGATTACTGGTGCAAGTCATCTTACTCTGTGAGTCTGTTACTTTTGAAAATATGTTGAGATTGGTTGTTGGATCCTACAGGGGATCATCTGATGATATATTTGTTGAAATCTCATTGTATGTAAAGGTTGTTAATGATCCTAAAAACTCAATCTGTTGAACTGTAATCCGAGATGATCTAGTGGATTCTCTTCTTGGTTAGTACACTGCTAATAATAGGAAGAGTGTATTAAGTTTAAATCAGTAGGTTAACATTGATTTGAGTCTGAACTAGTATAAATTATGTGTTTTTTTATTTTTACCTTTATTTTCATTGATTCAATCACTGTTAACTTGGTAGTCTGATCAAAATCAAAATTCTGTAAATAAAAAATCTTGATTAAGCACTGTTTGATCAATAATCTGATAGGTTAGGTCAAACATTCCTCTATTATCTGTTTGATAGAAGAGTTGGACACAGATTCTTGATCAATATCTTTGGTTGAATGTGACCAGAGATATATGTCCAATCTTTTTCGCACAAATTATTGTTTTTCGTTGCATAATTAGTTTTTAGTTAAAGAAATTTTTAGAACAGCCTATTCCCTCCCTCCCTCCACCCTAGTCTGTTCCCGTTATAATCGCGAACTTACACAATGTCTTTGAGTTTGTGAAAAACTGGAACTTGCTAATCGATTAACAACACATGCTATATTTGGCCTTGTACATTTAGCTTGTAGTGTCACTTTAAATATATGGAAACACTATTTGTATAATGTTTTGTGTTAGATCTTCACCGAACACAAAAGCTTGAAATATATGTTCACCTAGAAGGAACTGAATATGCATGCGTCAAAGAAGGTGGTTGGAACTAAAGAAAGACTACGACCTGGACTTTCAATCTCATCCTAGAAAGGAAAATGTAGTAGATAATGCCTTAAGAAGAAAGGTTAGGAAAGCAGAAGGTACTCTGCAGTTGTTAAGAATCACAAAACAGAGCTGATTAATGACTTCTATAAACTTGGGATTGAGATTCGACTAGAAGTCGATGAGGGCATGATTACAAACATGCTAGTCCAATCAACCTTATGAGAAGAGATATTGCAAGCTCAGGAAACTAATGAACAGATCGTGAAACTTAGGGAAAAATTCAAGGGCAAGTGGTAGGTTTCATAATCCATTAGAACAACTCTTTAAGGTTTCCTTATGACGATACCTTGAAGAGATATAATGTCTTTGTGTGGCTAACGATGATACCTTGAAGAGAAAGATCATGGAGGAAACACATCAAACCCCTTACTATGTCCACATAAAAGGTAATAAGATATACTAGGATCTACGTCAACACTTTTGATGGAGAAACATGAAAAGAAAAGTCACTGAGTTTGTGGAGAAATACATCACATGTCAATGGGTCAAGATCGAGCATCAACTGCCTGGAGACTTATTACAACCGTTGGAAATTCCCATATGTAAAAGGGAATCAATTTCTATGGACTTCATAATAGGGCTCCCAACAACGACAAAAGAAATGAACTCTATATGGGATATCATTGATCGGCTGACAAAATCTGCATATTTCCTTCCGATCAAGAACACTTGGATGTAGATTGTCTCATTGAAGAGTACGTCAGAGAGACTGTAAGGTTATATAGGGCTCCAAAATCCATCGTTTCCGACAGAGAAACATAATTCCAAGGATATTTCTGGAAGAGCGTACAAGAAGCTTTCGGCACGAAGCTAACTTTAGCACTGCTTTTCATCCAGCTTCAGATGGGCAGACAGAATGAATTATTCAGATATTGAAAGATATGCTGAGATCATGTGCTCTTGATTTTCAAGGGTCGTGGGATCATCATTTGCCCTTGGTAGAGTTCACTTGCAACAAAAGTTTTCATGCCCGAGTTGACATGGCATCGTACGAGACGTTGTATGGAAAAAAGTGTAGGATGTCTACTGGGACGATATTAAGGATACGATAGTGATTGGGTCCGAATAGGTGCAACGAATGTGAGAGGCCATCAATAAGTCCTTCTCACTTACCTCTAGTTGAATTTAATTTCGAGGACGAAACTTCTTAAAATTTAGAGGTGATATAATACCCCAAAATTCGTAATTTAAATATACGAAAAGTAGATATAAAACTTCATATAACGTATGCGTAAACTACGTATTAAGTGAACGCACGAATAAATATAACAAACGTTATAATACGCGAATAAAGATAACAAATAGGTAATGTTATAACATTATAACGTTAAAAATGTTTCGCTTTAGGATTAACGATTTAATCCCAAAAAATTTGGATTATTAAATGAGATATGATATTAATATTTTTGTGATACTTAAATCGATACGGATTAATTATCAAAAAATAATTATTATTAAAATAGGATAAATAACAATCTCACGAAAAATTTACCCTAAGTAATTTTTTTCCCCTCTACGGTCCTTATTGTCCCCCCCCCCCCCTGGCATTTTTTTCCGTATGCAATCTTTTCCATCAGTGTACAGTCCTTATTGTCATCATCATGCACAACCCTTCTGCAAATTCAGTCACTCTTTATACATATCCCTAAGCTCTCTCACTTCTCACTCACCTCTTTCCATTTTTTTCACAAACAGATAGCACACTCATCTCCCCTCACTGTTCTTCTTCTCCTTCCTACGAACCAAACCAAACGCGAAACCCCTTCAATCTTATCCTCTCCCTCATGCCACCACCATCACCATCGAACACCAACAACACCATCATCATCGACTTCATCCCATCATCTCCCCTCTCACTCTCTCGTCATCGTTGTTGGCTTGGATCGGGCTGGTGGTGTGTGGTGAGACACGGGCTGGTGGAGCGAGGTTGGTGGGTATCCCTTTTTCTGTTTTTTTTTTCTTTATTGATTAGCTCTCTGCCATGGTACATCTCATTCTACAGATTTGTGCTACTTAAATACAAATGGTAAGCATACATCGATGCATAACAAAACAACCAAGCGTGCTTAGTGCGGCCGTGGAAAATGAACAGTGCGGACATGCTTTTCCCTGGCTTGATCTACTTTTCCTCCAATGTCAAAGATTACGGCTCACAATCACCATCATTCTCATCACCTCACGTCGTCTTCTTCCTTCGTTGTCTAACCAAAACCATACCAACCACCATCAACACCACCTTCTCCTTTCTCGCCATCACTCTCTCTATATCTTCATCTTCATCGCATCCTCCCAACATCGCCATCATCATTATCAACACCCCTCACCTAACATCGCAGCTCTCCACCACCATGATCATCATCATCTCACTCACTACTTCAAGAAAACAGAAAGCCAAACCATCGTAGCCTCTCCCTTTTTCTCCCTCCATGAATCGCCACACACCACCATTGACCCCCTCCCATCGACCACCACAAACCAACGCCACTATCACTTTCAGGAACCTTCAGTGACCACCAGGGACTCTTCCACGACGAGAAACAACAGTTCGAAGCTTCCTGGATCCCCCCTATGAGCTACCATCAAGCAACATCAAGAAACGCCTCATCAAAACTTTTTCGACAACTAGAGGTGATGACAGTAGCTCAGGGAGGTGAAGGAGTAGGGGAGCAGCGGTTGTGGTCTTGGGTGTTAGGGTTTGCTAGGGTTTCTTGAAGCTTAAGTAATTCTAGGATTTTTCACATTTAAAAGGTAACCTAACCCACTCTCGATCCCTCTCGTGCCCATAGTGATTATAATCAAGAGAGTACCCGGGAGGGCAATGATATGCTTTGTTGCTTGATTTTGTATGTTAAGGTGTTAAGGAAACTAGGGTTTCGATAATATATCCATGGTTGTATGCATTAGGTTATGTGATACTATTTTAATATTTTCCATGATCCCATAATGCCCAGGGTTTGTTGCGTTGCATGTTTATATGCTTAATACGATAATAAGATGAGTTATGCTTAATTATGAGGTTTAGATATAAAGAGGTACTAAATATACCATTTAGGTTAACGAGCACTGTTTTAATGTTAAATCATAATCGCAGAGTGCCATGGGTGTATGTCGTGCATGTATATATGCTTAATACAATAAGATGAGTAATGCTTAATCACGACGTTTAGGTGTAAAAGGGTACTAAATATAGCATGGGGGATCAGGTTATAATAATAAGTATTTGACATTAGAATCGAGATTGGAGATGAATGTTTTACATGTTTGATATGTGATGTGGGGTATTGAGATTGAAATGGGATAAAATACGCACCATTATAATATATATACCTTTTTGAAAAATAATTAAAAATGACCCTAAAGTGCTTAAATAAAGAGGATATGGGAACATAGAGCTTGGTTGCATTGTCTCCATGAAATGAACTAATGAAAAGCAAATCGTATATTGTATGTGTCTTTGAGCTTGTAAGAGAGACGATTAAAATTATGGAGAATCAGTTCGGTTTCATGTTTGGAAGGTCAACTACAGAGGCCATTCATCTATTAAGGAGATTAATGGAACAATATAGGTCCACCTATCGAAAGGATCTATACATGGTGTTTATTGATCTTGAAAAGGCGTATAATAGAGTTTTACATAACGCTTTATGGAAGTTTTTACACAGAAAAAGAGTGTCATCAATGCATATAAGGGCAAAGAGCTAGACAAATATGACACATCGACATGTGTGAGGATCCGCCAAGGAGTGACAGAGCACTTTCCCATTAGGATAGGGCTATGTCTAGGGTCTTTTCTTACCTCCTCCTGAAAGACATTCAGGAGGAGGTGTACTGGTGTATATTCTTTGCAAATGACATTGCCCTGATTGATGAGAACTAACAATAAGCTCGATAGTTGGCAGCAAAAGTTAGAGACTAAAGGTTTTAGGCTTAGTCGAACACAAACAGACTACATGTATTATAAGTTTAATGAACTCGTAGTTGCTAATTACTCGAAAGTCAGGATTGACATATAGTTGATCCCAATTGCACGTTCTTTTAAATATCTTGGGTCATTAATTCAAGAAAATGAAGAGATAGATGAAGACATCACTCATCAAATTAAAACAGGATGATAAAAATGGAGAGAAGTTTCAAGAGTTTTATGTGATAAGAGGATCTCTTTGAGATTAAAGGACAATTATTATTACAAGATGGTAAGGTTTGCTATGTTATATGTTGTAGAGCGTTGGCTCGTAAAAAAAAAAAAAACCTCAACCTAATAAGATGCATGTTGTAGAAATAAGGATGTTGTGTTGGATGTATGGAGTTTCCTTAAGAGATGGAGTCCCTAGTGGAAAGATTCGCAAGCGATTGAAAATCTATGTTTAGATAACTATTCAAATGGTAAAAAAAAAACTAAATCTGATCTTAATAAATTATTTAGATAACTAATTCATTTGGTTAAAAAAAACTAAATCTATAAATATCCGATTAAGTTATAGCCTCAGTTACTTTCTCTTAGTATATAATAGAAATAGATGACTTATATTGCGGATAATTTTTTATTTTTGACTATCAATATTAAAAAAAATCTAGGACATCCGAATTTTATAAAAGGATGAAATGACACTTTGATTCAATGGCCTGAGAGGTTTAGAGTAGGTCGCATGCTTCTCCATGCCCGTTGCATACATCTTCTTATTGGTCATTCATATTGACTTCGATCAAACAAACATAAATCAGCTAATGACGTCTTTTCTAACCTATTTCTCAATTTAATCCCCCGATTTTCTGAAATTAGAAAATATTAAATAAATTCTAGGACATCCGAATTTTATAAAAGGATGAAATGACGCTTTGATTCAATGGCATGAGAGGTTTAGAGTAGGTCGCATGCTTCTCCATGTCCGTTGCATGCAACTTCTTTTTGCTCATTCATATTGACTTTGATCAAATAGACTTAAATCAGCAAATGACGTCTTTTCTAACCTATTTCTCAATTTGATCCCCCGATTTTCTCAAATTAGAAAATATTAAAAAAAAATTCTAGGACATCCGAATTTTATAAAATGATGAAATGACACTTTGATTCAATGGCCCGAGAGGTTTAGAGTAGGTCGCATGCTTCTCCATGCCCGTTGCATGCATCTTCTTATTGCTCATTCATATTGACTTCGATCAAACAGACTTAAATCATGTCTTTTCTAACATATTTCTCAATTTGATCCCCATATTTTTTCAAATTAGAAAATATTAAAAAAAAATTCTAAGACATTCGAATTTTATAAAAGAATGAAATGACACTTTGATTCAATGGCATGAGGTTTGGAGTAGGTCGCATGCTTCTCCATGCCCGTTGCATGCATTTTCTTATTGCTCATTCATATTGATTTCACCACATTTTTTTAACCTAATGACTTTTTTTTAACCTATTTCTCAATTTGATCCCCGGATTTCACCACATCTCCCTAATAGTTTTCACATAAATTAAAGAACCATCACATTGACAATCCCAAGAACCATCATTCCCAACACGGAAACCAACACGTCACTTGCACTGATCCCCAACGGCACTTCACCTACTTCAATTCGATTCGATCAGCACGACGCAAGTTCGACTCGAAATGGCGACGAATGGAACGACTACGATCGAGGTCGGAGCCGACGGCGTCGCCGTCATCACGATCATCAATCCTCCCGTCAATTCTCTCTCCTTCGACGGTATTATCTCTAATCACTCTCTCCTTTGCCCTGATCACAGATCTCCTTGATCCGGTTATTGAATCATCACGATTGGATTTATAATTGTGATTTATGCTTTGTGATTCGTGATTGGTGATTGGTGTTGTTGTAGCTGCTGGTTATTGAATCGTCACTTTTGTGCAGTCGTTTGGAAACTGTCAGGCTAATTTTATTTTAATCAGTTATTATCAAATCATGTGGGCTTTAAGAATAAGTGAAGAGAGGGAGGGTTTTGAAAGGGTCTTGACGAAAGCGAGATTAACTCGTGTTTTAATTTGGTTTAGGATGATTGGCTGAGGGAGATCATCTTGGTACGAGAGAAGGTTTAACTGTTGGATCATTGCTATGTATGGATTTTAATTTTGTTAACATTGAACTCTTTGATCTTTGATGAGATGCTTGTGTATGATAGAGGAGTTTAGCTTCACGATATGACCTTGTGCGGATAAATTGTTTAAGGTTTAGAAGAACATGTGAAAAAGACCAAAGGAATATGCTATGAGGCGTTTAGGGTATATGAATTCTTTTGGGTTAACAATTATTCAATTCACATCTTATCTAAGATTATTTTAATCTCTTTGTTTTGCTTCATTCATTTGTTTGTTTGCTACGATCATCACTTTTTATATGTTGAGCTATGAAATTTTCTAAGATTCTTAAGAAGTTCTGAAAACTTAAATGTTCTTAATATTATGTGATACTACTTCATTATCTAATCGAGCCAGATGACTATATGATGTAAGCATGATGATTTTGCATTATTTTCCCAATGTACCTGAGTTTTATTTTATCTTGCTTTGACAGTGCTACGTAGCTTGAAGGAGAGGTTCGAGGAAGCTCTTAGAAGAGATGACGTGAAGGCCATTGTTGTTACAGGTACTACGCGAGATCTTGATTTCATGTTATCAGCCAAAATTTGGGGCCGTCTGTGTAATTGAAAAGATGCTTGTTATCAAACTCTTTCTGGATCAGGTGCAAAGGGAAGATTCTCTGGTGGTTTCGATATTTCAGCGTTCGGAGGAATTCAGAACGGAACAGGTGAGTTTACACTTCAAATATTCCATTGTGTTGGATGTAGAAGTGCAACTGGTGGGTCTAACGTTACAAGTTGTGAATTTTCAGTCGAGGCCCCAAATCGTGGGTTTGTCGCAGTAGATATTCTCACGGACACAGTTGAAGGTGTGCACTTGTGCCTTATCTTTTCTAGTTCATTTAATGCTCAGATTTTAGCAGGTATTTGAATAAACTTTAAAAGTTTGCTATTTTCAGCCGCTAGAAAACCTTCAGTAGCTGCTATTGATGGCTTAGCTCTGGGTGGAGGTCTAGAGGTTGCTATGGTAAGCGAAACAATTAGTTAGTGTTGCACTAAGTTGGTTTACTCTGTCATGGTTTTTTTTTTTTTTTAAATTTTTGTTTATTTTTTTATTAGTTATTTATGGTTTGCTGATTTAGGCCTGCCATGCACGGATTTCTACTTCTAGTGCACAACTGGGACTGCCTGAACTTCAGCTGGGAGTAATTCCTGGTTTTGGAGGTACAGATGCACAATAACAGTTCTAACTTTTTCTTTCTTGCTCTTTTTTTCTCTCTCTTTTCATTCACTGCTGCTAGTCTTATACTGGCATCCTTCTTCTTACGCTTATCGACGAAAAGACTTCTGCGGTATTTAGTAGTTTGATACTTGTAAAAAAGCACTATCAAGTAAGACAACAGTTTTTTTTTCCCATACCCGATTGGAAATGAGGAATGATCATTGGTTTCTTTGGGCGTTACCTTGTGTCTCGACTCTCGAGATATGAGATGTTTTTACTTATTGCAACATCTGTTAGGTAACTCATGGTGTATGCTTGGCTGTTGCATTAACAACAAAAAGGAAATAGATTACAGAACATGTGCTGACCTAAGGTGGGAATACTTCATTTGTTTAGCTTTACACCCTACACCTTCAGTAGATCCTCTCACCATCCTTTTTTAGAGTAAAATAATTTGGTTTAGCGTGTTCTTTAGCGAAGAGGTCCTTGAACAATGAGAAGCACATGTTGAGGATGATAGTTTAGAGACAAACCTACTATCTCTGTGCCCCAAGAACCTTCATTGAAAGGGGCCTTAGTAGGCAATCCAGCTTGTTCCGCTCTTGTTGATCTGGGTCAATGCAATGCTGCGTATCATTAACATATTGAGTCATGTCACAGTCATTTGAGCCAGTCTCGTGAAAATGCTGCTCCCCTAATAAGTTATATGTGTGACTTGGGAAAGTGGATCATTGATGTTTCACTTGTCTGTGAGTATTATCTTCTCCATTGAGTGCAAACCAGACAGGAGGAATACCCAAGCAATGAGTCAAACGTGTCTTCCAGGAAGAAGGAAATTTGATGAGATTTTTTCCAACTTCTAGCTGTATGAGGTCAAGCATTTGATCCATGTTTCATTGGGCAACCTTGGCGACAGAAGTTTTAGGTCTCCTTCAAAGTTATGGTAGTTGTTCATTTTCTAGACTCAGCCAAATCTGCTTCTATCTAACTGTGAGTGATTAGAATGCAATTTCCATGCATTCTCAGATTGGGCAGGCATCATTGGAAATTGGACCCTTTTGTGACGGTTATTTCTTCAGGCAAGCTTCTGTCCAACCGCAATTAGTATGGCAGCCAAGAGACCGTCGTAACAAAATATTCAAAACGCTGCAAACTAGCAATTGATTTGTCTGTACCATGGCACAGAATCTAAAATATGAATTGGGAGTAGAGATTAATGATTATTTAGCTATTTTTCTTTACTGGGTTTTTTTATAAGTTTAAGGTAGGCCTACGATCATTTAGCTATTTTTCGTTACTTTGTTTTTTTTATAAGTTTAATGTAGGCCTAAGGCTTTCTATATCTACTCGAACATTGGATCATGAAAGTAGGAAAGTCCAATTTACTCTCCTATGCTTCAGTTAGCTTAATCTATGTTTTAGCACCTCTTCCACAACTTGATTTGTCCTGTGTCAACTTATCCACATAGCACAAACAATGTTCTATATTTCTTGTAAACCAGAAGCACAGAACTTTTCTACCCTCATCCCCTTTTCTCACCCCATTTTGTGTGGATTGGGCTTTGTTAAATAACACTGTCGACCATAGAATTACTTCCACCAAATTGCATTGCCCTGGTAAGTCTATAGTTCTTTTAAAGCAGAACTTACTGTTTTTGCTCAAACTTCTGGTGATAGTCTATTCTGTTTTCATTATGAGCACTCCTTGATTCTATTGAAGTCTCGGATTAGGTAGTTAATCTGGTACTTGTGTGTCCAGATATCTTAACTTTCTTACAAGTTGGATCTTTCCTTTCCCTAACCTTCTGAATATAATGCTTTCTACTGTCTCAGGAACACAACGCCTTCCTCGGCTTGTTGGACTCTCGAAGGCCCTTGGAATGATGCTGGTAACCTCTGGTTAGAACGTGAGATGTTTAGGTGCTATTCTACTGACTTTAACTTACAGTGAGTATCTGCTTGATTCAGATGTCCAAACCAATCAAAGGGGTGGAAGCCCAGAGCTTGGGTCTTGTTGATGCAGTTGTCCCAGCGAATGAGCTTCTGGACACCGCCCGTCGGTGGGCCCTGGATATTTTGGAACGTAGGAAACCTTGGCTGGCCAGCTTGTATCGGACAGACAAAATAGAACCACTTGGAGAGGCAAGAGAAATTCTCAAGTTTGCTAGGGCTCAGGCCCATAAGGCAGCACCCAATCTCAAGCACCCATTGCTTTGCATCGACGCTATTGAAGAGGGAATAGTTTCTGGTCCCCGTGCTGGACTTTGGAAGGTGTTTTTCCTTAACTACATTTGTACTTCATAGGTTATTCAGCATTTAACTTTCTATCTGATGGCATTTCTGAACTGGCAGGAGGCTGATGTTTTTGAGGAAGTGCTACGTTCTGACACTTGCAAGAGCTTGGTTCATATTTTCTTTGCTCAGCGAGGGACTTCAAAGGTGAGAATGATTTGTCTTAGAATGTTGTTCCTTCTTTATATGTGGGTATGTCATTGCTTTAGTGAATCTTGATTTTGATCTGTTTAAAACTTTGCATGGCATAATGAGCTGCCTCTTTACATTCTACGGCTTCATTGGAAAATGGTGATAAACTTTACTGGAAGGGTTCTGTTGTCTGATCCATTATATTAATTTCCCAGCAGCCGATGGCTATTGATGCATCTGGCATTAACAAATCCAGTCAGACATTTTATATTTTGATATCAATCCTAACTAACTATAATGAAAGGACAAAGACCTCTTACTAAGTGAAGTCAGCCTCATGGATACTTTGTTATTACGTTGGGCCATGTCTTTCATCTGAGTGATGGTGCATGCCTTACTTTTTAGTTTCCTTCAGCTCCTTATTTTAGTTTCCTTCAGCTCCTTAGTTGGTGTTTCAGTTACTTTTGGGTTGCGCCCATTAATTATTAAGCATTTTACATGTGCATTGCAATTCATTTGACATGCTTATATCTCTTTACTACGATCTCTTTCATGTTGTGTCAAGTTTCTCAGTAGACATAATGCTGACCACTTCTCTTCTACTGCAATTTGGCATCCTTTACTTCTAGTGTCCGCTCATCCTCCTCATTTTTGTTTTTTTGCAGCTCTAAAGCACCCATTTCAGTGCTGAGTGCATATTTACTGCCAATTGCATTTGGTCCTTGTTGTATAATGTTATCGTTTGAAAGTTTCCGCAACATTTTTAACTTGGCTTGAAATGTATGTAAGGTCCAAGATTCAACCTAGAGGGGATGAATAGGTTGATTAAAAAATTATTTAACTTTTGCAGCGGATTTCTATTTCTTTGGAGACCATTGTTCTATGCAGGCCACTTAGGTAGTCTGCAGTTGATGCTTGGTGGTCTGCTGTAGAGATTTCAAACTCTTTGAGTTTATCTCTGTTTGGATGTGATGATTGATTTCTAACCATTCTAAATATTAAGCAATAAAAACAAGTAAAATACATAGTATTTATACTGGTTCAGACACTCATTATCAAATGATAATCGAGAGCTTAGTCTAGTTTTCCCTTGGTGACCAGTGTAGTCAAGCCAAGAGATGAGTATCACTATTTTCTTATTTGTAGCTTACAAGAAACTTCTTTTTACAAGCTATCTATTTGTACAAAAGATGAAATACTCAAATCATTTGCACAGATCCAATCTACTGGACTCTGCTGTAAGTTGTGTTCTTCTACAAATTAGTGACACTCTCTTTACTATATTCGTCACGAATTAGCTCTCTTGAGTAATCTTTGAGTTTATGATTGCTTTGTACGCTTGTCTTTCAATCTCATTCAATAGCCTTACTTCAATGAGCCTCAACGATTCCCTTTTATAGGCTCAGGGAATGAACCCAGCAAACACGGTACTGTTTCTGAAGTGACACCTTGTCACGCGTGTCTCCCAACTGATATTGACAATTCACCTACTTTAGATTTTCGTATTGTTGTTGTCTATACCTCAAATCTTCGTTTGACTGACTTCAGACCTTTGATCCAACCCCAGCAACCATCTCTGATGCACTTTAGTTTGCTACAACTTTCAGTCTGCATCAAGTACTGTGAGACCTAGTCTACACCCTACAACTCTAGTCTTCACTAACTCCCTGCTGCAACCTCCAGTCTGCATCCAGATCTGATGCATTTCATGATTTGTTGTGTTGATCTTTGTCTGCAAGCTCAATCCCAGATTCTGAAGCATTTGTACGTCTTTTGTTGTCCATGAATGTCTTAGCTACTTATCAAAAAACCTCTGTAGTAGTCTGCATCTGGTGGCTCACACAATGTCCATCATTTGTAGTCGTCTGCTCCTCAGCATCCGTCATATACGGCAACTATCTACTTGTTTTCTAGCCTAAGCATACTATCTACATTATGGCTAATACTTCTCAGTTTTGTTCCATCAATTTCTATACAATTGGAAGGATTGCACATTCCTATCAATGTACTTCTAGATCACGTGAAACTCATTTATGGCCTTCTATGCTTCATACAATCACTTCAATTGTCCTGTGAGTTTCTCCTTTGTAGAGCAAGTAAATTTCTCAACCCCATGCTGTCACAAGCTTAGAGGATGTTTCATGTTTTTAATCCATGTCTTCTTAACATTTTAAACCTTAATGTGCATTCAACTCACTCTCTTTAAAGCCTCTTTAGATCATTGCATTTCATGTGCTTTCTTGGCTAAAGGGATGATTCCTAATACTATTGACCGGCTTATCATTTGTGACTGGATAATTGTGCAAGAGTCAGATATTGCATAGTTGTCCATGCCTGTGGACTGTATCGATCCTTTTGACTTCATTTTTTCAAATCTGCTACAGGTTCCTGGGGTTACCGACCTGGCTTTAAAGCCCAGAAAGATCCGTAAGGTTGCTGTTCTTGGTGGTGGTTTGATGGGATCCGGAATAGCCACTGCATTGATTCTTAGTAATTATCCTGTGATTCTAAAAGAAGTGAATGAGAATTTCTTACAGGCGGGTGTTGGCAGAGTGAAAGGTTAGCCAATGGTTCTTATTAATTTCAAGTTTTGCTTCTTTGTTGATAACATATTTTCATTCGCAGCTGAATTATATAATATTTTTTTCAGCCAATCTGCAAAGCCATGTTAAGAAAGGCAATATGACTCGAGAGAAGTTTGAGAAAACTCTCTCCCTTCTCAAAGGTGTTCTTGGATATGAAGATTTCAGGGATGTAGACATGATCATAGAGGTAATGTGAAATGAGTCCGCCCCTGGCCCTCTCTTCTTTCCAACAAGGAAAAAATTAGCGCTGTATGTGGCACCTAGGACCTGATTACGTCTCCAGACTCTCCACCCTGTTAATTAGTCTTGCTTCATGAAGACAAGGTCGGCTAACTTTCTGCTCCTAATGCATGACACAGGCTGTTATTGAGAATGTGTCCTTGAAGCAAGAAATTTTCGCTGATTTGGAGAAATATTGTCCACCACATTGCATTCTTGCAAGTAATACATCAACGATCGACTTAAACCTTATTGGAGAGAAGACACAATCCCATGACCGGATAGTTGGTGCCCATTTCTTCAGGTAATACAGGCGAGTAATATGAAGCCTTCAACTGCACTTATTTTTAGGGCATTATTTCCTATCTATCTTTTTTTTTCTTTTTTTTTTTTTTTTGCTCCTTCAGTCCAGCACACATCATGCCTCTATTGGAGATTGTATGCACTGAGAAGACTTCTCCTCAAGTCATAGTCGATGTACTGGATGTTGGAAAAAACATTAAAAAAACTCCAGTTGTAGTGGGAAATTGTACTGGCTTTGCAGTCAACAGGATGTTCTTTCCTTATACACAAGCAGCTTTCCTTCTTGTTGAACATGGTGCTGACCTCTACAAGATTGATAGAGTAATAACAAAGTTTGGGATGCCTATGGGCCCATTCAGGTAA